>CATIWQ010142393.1:0-12536 GCA_949673415.1 Euphorbia schlechtendalii | reverse complement strand
ACATTGATGTTCAATTACTTTCTTCACCATAAATCATTCCAGGTATGAAATTAGTAAACAATTATTTATATTTAACATGTTTGTTTTTATAGGAATAAGTCTAAAAATCAAAGAAATAGTAGAACTGAAGAAGTCATGACCGCAACTATAGAACACTCTCGTGACATTATGTAGTAAAACCTTCTATTCCTATTGTGAAGAAAGTCACGATCGCAACATGGGAAAAATATAACCGTTATAGATCACTATTAAACACGTGACAGATGTCTAAAACTACCATTAATGGCTAGTTTGAAGGAAAAATAGATATATTGACTATTTTATCCAATTAGAGACCTATTAGAACTCTATATAAAGGTCTAGGTTGAACTCATAGCTACCACAACCTTGTACAAAGCTTTCTAAAGTTCAGAATTTTACAAATCTATTCTTGTACATTCCAAAGCTTTTTCAACATTTACTTCAAAAACCAATATGCCTCGTGTTAAGGTAGCTGTGAATAGAAGAGAAGTCCCAAACTATCAATAAGAATATGGTTATCCTTTTCCAATTAGTTCACATGAGGAGGGGAAAAGATTCCAAGTTTTGAACAAGTTGGAAATCAACAGTATGATCTTTCTTGATATCGTTTTCTTGGAGATTTTAGACCTCCATGAACAAATGGGGATTTATCTTGCTGATCTTGGTTTAAGCATGTTTATGGGAATGTGATTTCCACAAAATCATGATTGGATTTTGGAATGTCTAGTGACATTCGATTTTGAAGATAAGAAGAAGAGGGCGATTCAATTTTACAACCAAGGTAGATAATATACCGTCACAAGGGAGATGATGAGTACTTGGTTCGGGTTCGAAATTGAAACTTCATCAAGCATGATGGATTCTTTTCAAGCAAATCAAGTTTGGGCAGATTTGATTAGTAAGGGAACTTTTGATCCCAAAAATTCTCCCTATAAACTTATTAAGGATTAATGTATTCTTCTACTCCACAAATACCTTTCCACTTTGGTATCTTATTGAGTAGAGAACTCCAAAGTACAAAAGAGAGATTTGTTTGTTCTTTCTTGCGCAATGATGAAACAAAAATCGAAATTCGTGGATATAATTTGGGACATGATGAAGAAGAATTCAACGAGCATGAAGAATAAGATTAGGGCAGCCAAAATTATCACCGCCATTATTTTAGGTGCGTGAAAAGAACTCCCCTATGTTCAACAACTAGGTGAGTACTTTTGATATATGGATGGAAGTTACTTAAAGAAAACCAAACTTCTTCAAGAGAATGATGGTGTATATTCTTTCTACTCCTACTCCAACCGCACCAAGAAAATAATCTCGACTCATGAAGATTCTTCCATTGGACCATCTAATCCTACCGCTATATTTCATCCTAGAAAAGCTTCGATGATTGAAGAAGAAGATGATGAAGAAGAAGATGAAGCTCCGGAAGAATGGAAGGCGAGCATTCAACAAAAATTGGACAATTGCAAAATGAAATTTGGGGTAATGAAGAAAGACATGAAGATTCTAAAGAAGAGTAATAAATCGATGCTTCGAAAATTACTATCTTTCTTTAGGAAACAAAATTGTCAATTTACTTCTAGTCCTCGGATTCTCCTTCTCAATAAAAAATGGGTTTACTCTTTTCTTTACTTTTCTTTTTCAAATTTTTAGAATAGTTAGTAGCTATTTTATTAGAATCTCTCACAATGAGGACATTGTGTTCTTTAGTGTGGGGAGCATTTGTAAAAAAATCCCAAAAATCCAAAAAAAAATCAAGTAAAATTAAAAAAGTTGAAGAATAAGAAAATTTTCTTAATTTTGTGTTATTTATACATTATCCATACTTATACTATACTAATAGATGTTCTAAGATTATTGTGAGTGTTAGGTATTACAAGTTTGATGTTAGTGCAAATTTTGAACAAAACTTTTGTTTCGAGTTTCAACGCATGTTGAGAGTGTGAGCGCTTTTGGCATGACATTTAGCATTAGGCAAGGATGAGTGATGAGTAACATTCAAAAGCAACATTCCAAGTAAGTTTTGATATATATTTCAATGCAACATGAATTAGTATAAGTTATATAGTTTTAGTTTGAGATCTTGGTCTTTTTATTAAAAAAATATAGTTTTTGTTTAATGCTACTGATTTGTTTTATATGGAGTAATATCTATTAGTGTTCTTACTATATGTTTTATATGCTATTTTTGAATAAGTCCTATAAGTATTGAGTGTGTTTAAAGTGTTGGTAAACTATAGCCATAAACTTTGAAATGATCAATAAAGGTTGATGGTATTCAGAGAAAAATCAAAATAAAGAGAGGATAACCAATGAGTTATGCAAAAGGTGAGGAATGGTACGGAGCAGAAACTGCAACCATTCAATGGGTGAAAAAAGAAAAACTAGCATAGCATGAAAAATGGGTGTAAAGTATGAATCTATACTTCAAAAACATATGATTAAAAGAAAAAAAATGAGAGAAAGTGGTATGGAGCATAAAATGCAACCACTAAAAAAAGAGGAGTGGTACGGAGCATAAAATGCAACCACTATGAGTGTTTTAGCATCCTAGGTTACCAAAAAATGCCTTGAGATCAATCTTTTCAAAGTGTGCTCCCTTTGTCCTTTATACCTTATACTATGCTTAAGAGAAGGAAATATTCGAGTGAGCATAGAATGCTTTTATGAAGACGCAATTCTGTTGGCCCTCCATTAAGAGCAAAGGTATGCAACTAGATTATATAAATTGCACATTACTAATTTATGGGAAATTTTGAACTTTTACTTAAATCATATGCAACGTGGGAATGTGGTACTCATTACAATAGTCTTTCACCAAATGAGGTACAAACTTGCATTACTATTTTATACACTTCTGTTGTGTTTACATTGAGGAAAAGACAAAAGTTAAGTGTGGGGGTGTGATAAGTGTATAATTACACTTATTATTATGATATTTTTACTTGTAAAATGATATGGTTTGGAGTCATTTTATACTTCATATAAAAGATTTCATGTGGTATGTAGTTGTTTTTCATGCAAGTGCAAAAACTTGGTGAATCTTGGGAGTTAAATGATCAAAGATGGAATTCTATATAAAAAGAGTGAAAAAAGGTGTAGAAAGATGCATTGAACACAAAGGTTTGGCTTAAGATCAAAGTTGTAAAAGATCAGCAAAGTTGCAAAGTAGAATCATGAAGGAAACCACAATTCATGATCATGACACCCATTCACAGTCGTAACTTGTCACACTTCAGAAACAGAAATCTTCCAACCAATATTCACGATCGTGACATGTGATTTGCGATCGCGTCTTGTGACGGTTATTGGTTATATCTTTTCAACTACCAACTGCCGGATAAAAACAATCAACCTCCATCAATCGCCATCAACTACCAAATGAAAAGACACCTTTTGGAAGATGACCAATCACAAAAAGGTGCCTTTCCATTGTGTATAAGGATAAGACTTTGCATCCAATCACAATGAAGTGATACAACCCTTCACCAATGGACACGACTCTTCGTTTGGATAGACGCTACAATTCGTACTCTATAAATAGGGTTTATATCCAACAATTTTCATAGTGTGGATTGATAGTGTGATACATGGTAGACGTGTATGCATGGATAGAGAGTGAAAATTGTATAGATTTCCTTAGTTCAAAGTGTTAGAGAGAAAAATGTTTAAGTGATTCGATTCTTATTTCTATCACTAGTTTTCTCCACATATTCGAGCGATTATTGTATGAATATAATTGCAAAGCAGTTATCAATAAAATTTTTCGTGCTTAAACATTCATTTGTTCAATATTCAAAAAGAATAGAATCCTAGTGGAGGTTCTGCACGAGTCGAGACTGGATTCAAAGTAGACGCATGAATTGCGGGAATTGACGACTCCCATTAAAGAGTGGATAAGGTTTGATCAACTTTAGCTTTCACTTGCATACCTTACAACTTTACCTTATTTCCTGCTTATACTTTTTATTTTGAAATTTATGATATGTCTATGTTTCATAACTAGTATTTCGGTTTACGTCATTTATATTAATCAAGTTATATGCTTTCAAGTTACCTTTAAGAGTGAATTCAAGGTTAACAAGATAGTGTATAATCAATGGATCTATGATTATAATGTTGTTTAGTGACCCAACATTTTTGGAGTGGTAACTTGATAAATATAGCTATGTGAGAGTGACCCGTACTAAGCATAGTATTATTGTTATCGAGGTTATTATAAGTGTGATAATTCGTTTACCCTAGATTTAGAAAAGTCATTTCATGTGTTGCTCTACGGTAAATTATTGAATATTTGGGCATCTAGAACCAAGTTTGTTGCATGAAGTTATCTAGTGTTTAAAACAACTTTGATTACTTTGCATGTTTTTCTCTACTATACTTGTTCTTAGGGAGTATCTGTATAGTTTACATCTTTTCTAATCTGTTCATGCATCTATCTATTCATTAGTCTATCATCCAACCCTAGAAATCATCATATTTCTTTTGTTTAGTAGCTCTAGTTGGTCCTTAGAACCAAATTCCTTCTCTATGGGATCGATATCTTTTAAAATTGCAGTGATCAACATTTTTCAATTTGGTAATCGGTATTGACAGCACCTATTCATATTAAGAACTTTTAAATTATCGGTAGAAAAATGGGGAACAAGTTTTTGACATCGTTTACGAAGATAAGTGTTTCAAAATGAGTATAGTCAGAAACTTGCGATCAATAATCTCATGAGAAAATTTCTCAACGAGGGCTGCCAAGATATTTGAAGGCTTTACTTATGTTGCACTCATTTCCCCAATAATTTGCTTAGATTCCTGGCTCATTTTGTTATGTTTTGATGAGCAGCATTGTAGTCATTCATAAGATGGTTGTGCATACCATTATATCCAACTTTTATTATAATTAACCAATTGGTAGTCCACATGCTATACTTGAGTTGTATTTGAAAAGGGCAATCACATTTTTCCATTTTTGTGAATTTTCATTCGGCTTCCATTAAGTATCTATCTTTGCCTTTATATGGCTAACCACAACTACATTTGATGAGTCTTTTCTTGGTTCCTGACTTCCAAGATGATAGACCAAGCTCAAATCCAAATCCCTTTTAAAACACTCTTTGCCCATGAAATTGCTTCTCTTGGTGTTCCAAATTGTGTATCTGTGATGAAATGGCTACTATAGTCAATACCATCACCATCATCTAATGGAGAAATATACTCCATAAGCAGGGAGTATGATATGATGAAGAGAATTTTGGGAAGTTTTGTGAATTAAAGAGAATTTGAGAATTAAAGAGAATTTGGGAATAATTAATATAATGTAATAAGAAGATTGGTGTAGTGCAAGAGAAGAGAAAGATATATCATGATATATAGCCATTAGGAATAGTAAAAATTATAGTTGTTTGGAACCCGTAAAATTCAATAAAAAATATGGTTGTTAGGAACAGTAAAAGTCAGTAATAATCACTCTAACATGGGAAATCAAAATTCAAATTCTATACCGAATTTTAAAAAAATATAACTGTTGGGAGCAATAATGTTGCAGATAAATAATTAGAATCATTTGACAACACTCTAAGTTGAGAAAACAACAGTAAAATTCAGTAATAATGACTCGGACATGGGAAAACAATAGTCAAATTAAGTACCAGATTTTAAAAAATATAACTATTGGGAGCAATAATGTTGCAATAAATCAATCAGAGAGATTTAACAACACTCTGAGTTGGGAAAGAACAGTAAAATTCAGTATAATGTTGCAGATACATATCAAGAATAGATAAAAATATATCTGTTGGAAGCAATAATGTTGCAATAATGGGAACGATTAAAATTCAGTATCGGATTTTAGAATAGAATAGTAAAATTAAATAACAATGGTTCTCATGATGTCTAAAATAAGATATACATAATGAATCACTCTGATGTTGGTTAATCAAGACAGTAATTGAACATGCATATGTTGCTAGGCGGAATAAGATATACTCATATGTTCCATAGATGCTTTTAGGTTTATAAAACATATAAAAGAAAACTAGCATCTGAAGATTAAAGCATTACCAGTTGATACGTACTTGATCTCTCTTTTGGTAGAGGTGTTCCCTTTCAAGCAATTCTAATAGCACAAGCTTCCAAACTAAGAGGTAAATCCCGTCGATTAATAGCAGTTGCCAGACTACTTGTAAATCAACCAGAAAATCTGAAATAGAAAACTCACTTAAACTTTGAGCATTCTAAAAGAACTCTTCAATCTGTTTGGAGAAACTAGTGGAGGATCTCACACAACAAAAGAAGAAGAGAAAAGAAATCATGGTGTATGTAAATAATGAGAGGTTAGAAGCCTATTCATAAGGAAAAAGAGGAGTGTCAGACTCCCCTTCTAACTCTGCATGGCCATGCAAGCAGGTTAGCCACACGGGTAGGGTAACCCACGGGTTTCATGAGGGAAGCCCTAGCAAGCTTCCCTCATTAGCTGAAAGCAAGCCCATGCTTGTAGCCCATGAGAGTTTTAACTTGCGGGGCAGCCGTGTGGGCCCCACCTAGAACAATTCGTGTTCTTTTCAGGGCCCACTTACAATGGGAAAATTCACTTGCTCACTTTGACTATTTTTTCCCTACCTTTTCATTATTTCTTTGAATTATTAATTCGGTTAAACCAATTAATAATTCCACTCACTGATTTCACAACTTATATTTTCAGTATAGACCTAATCCATAAGTTCTTTACATGGTCCGATAAAGACCCAAAGTGTGTGACATCATAGGATCCCAAAGTATAGAGCCGGTAGAGGTTAACCTTAACTTGGTTTCCCATCCGAGAACCTTTAGGCTTAGTGTTCCAGACCGTTATGGAACTTGATAGCTCTAGACGATCAAATGGGCTTTCTAGACTAGGTGTATGAACCCTTGATACTTGGAAAGTCACGTGCATGTGACTTGATCCGGTTCTGCAAACATGTACAATACGCTCCTTCTATCAGGTTAAGTACCATCTAGTTTATTGCGTTTGGATTAAGTTTCCGCTCATGTAATAGCCGTAGTTATCCTAGAATCAGATTTGTTCACTAAGAACACCACTCAGCAATTTTGCATCTTGAATGACTAGAAACCAGTACCATCAATCATATACTTCGATTAGAGGTTTATAGGTGTGTCACTTCAACAAGGGGCCCTAAGGTACATCTCCATTATATTTATATCAGGAGCGATGGATCCCATCTTGACTACACAGCTTAACATGTGATCATCGTTATACTCGTAATCACCCGTGTCATCATGATTGCCAAGGTATGAATAAATATGACCCAAAGTATAGTAACTCCTAGATAAGGTAACCAGTATCTTTGGTCTGAGGATACTCATACTGCTAGTGCAATAAGACATAACACCAACATATGGATATAGTTATTTCTAAGTGTCTGTCTTATGGCGGTCTCCAATGTATTACCTGAATACATTCATGTGTTAACTCAAGGTACCACATTCAGCTAGTGAGATCGGCCGCTTAGAACTAATCCAAGGAGTAAGCTTACACATGCTAGTCTATCTGCTCCATTGATATCCAGTCTCAATGGAACTATGACTAGGGATATTTAGACTATTTACAGTAACACGTATGTGTAGGTCTCACTCCACATAGCTCCCACTATGTCCTTGCACTTTTATGCTATGAATTAGTCATAGACTTTGTTTCATCAATGCGCATATACATATCCAAATATATGATACCAGCGATATACAATTAAAAGGAAGCACTGATAAGTAATAAAACGCATTTGATTGTTATTAATAATTCAAAATTGTTTGTACATTATAGCTAATAAAGACATATCACCCTAATTTCCTCTAGGGCATACATCATGTCTAACATCTAATTCATTCTATTCCCTCAATAGTACTTCAAATTTTGTTATCATTTGGTTCTACTACTCTTCATGTCCCGTTGCACCTAGTAACATAATCGCCTCCCTATACCCATCTACAAATCGATTCACCCACTTCATAAACATTTATAACATAAAACAATTATTATCTAATTATAAAATAAATTAAATAACTCGTAAACTAATAATATAACTTACGTAGTCACTGTTAGATCGAGGTTGTGTAACATCTTCCCTGTCCGTGTTGATCAGATAAGAATGTGAATGCTGCTCATACTACTTAAGGTAGCCAGGAGTATATGCATCGGGATCTTGATTAGCAACTTGAAAATGTGCAATGGACATACAACTTAAGATCGAAAAAGTGACCCACGCATCCTTCGTCATGCATAATTGCTGCTCAATCTTTTACGAAATGTTATTTCAAGGTCTGCATACCTTTTTTGATATATAGTTAAACATCATAGTAATCTGCACATATCCTAACCGTCTCACCACCCTCCAAGGCACGTACGACTCAACAAAATTATGATGTTGTATCTGGCCCACTTACAAGGTCCGCTAAACAGCTTGACTATGATTAGGACCATACAGTAGCCACCTCACCTAAATGATTTACACATTAACATCAACATTCATAATGACATTAAAGCCACAATCTAAAACACATTAAAAGAAAAATAAATAATATTTTATACCTCTGTTGATGTCATTTGATCAATGCGCATACATAAAGCATCCAAACGGTCACCCTTGCCATCAAAACGGGGTGCCCATGACGACGCTCTAGCCTGTACTTCCACAATGGGATAACGTGTAAGAGGTCAAAAACAAGGAAAATACTCATATATCCAAGCTTGGAGGAGCGTCAAACACCCGCTAATTTATTTGAAATCACCTCGAATAGCCATTCCAAGCTAGCAATATAAGTATGGTAATGTAGCTACACCCCATGCATATTAACGTACTCGATTCTATTAATATTTCACCTCTAAAGCACAAGACGATCAGATTCGATTACCACTCTTATCTACAAATAAGGATCCTGCAAACATCACCCACATCCAACATGCAAGATTAGTGGTGGGTGTCGAGATCACAAAAAATAATCCCTACACAAAAAAACAACTTGTAGTAAATAGTAAACAGAGGTCGAACAATAGGGAATAGTATTAACTAAGAAATTATGATGTAGAATGACTAATATGACCAAATTGGTTACTGAAAGCAAAATGAGAATCAAAGAATAAAACAATTGTAAAAAGATTGACTAAACCAATTAGGGCAAACCATGTATCATAATGAGTGCTGAACAAGGGATAAATTGCACTAGGAATTAGGTATAGTTATACTAGCGTTCCACACCATATAGCATTAGCAACTCTTCCTTATTTCGTATGAGAATTGTGCTACGTGCCTCAATTACCTTCTTACTCACTATGACTCTCGACATCATGCCAAAGAGCTCGTCGAAAATTAACAATGAATACTAGAAAAGCCTAAATAGTAACTAACAGGTAGTAAAACTCCTTACAGGTGTTACATTGTTGTATCTCTAATCTCGGTGATGATGTAGAGACTGGTGTCAATCACTCTTCCTTAGGCATAATTACAGATGTAAAAGTTGGAGATAATAATAAATTAGAAAGACTTACCTTGCGGTTGATCAGACCACAAAGAGACTAAGGATTCAATAATAATAAGTATCGAGATCAACAAATAAGTCACCTTGCGAATTCTTGTGTTTAGGTTTAAGTCCTCACATTAATTAAACATGGTTTTGACCCTTACTTAGTCAAGTCATTGGGAATTTAGCTAGACATGACTTAAATTGAAGGTAATAAAAGATAAAGAGACTGAATATAAAATTGCAAATAAGTAAAAAAAAACTTGTAAAACTAATTGTGAAATTGAAAAAAAACTTGAAAGTAGAATAGAATTGAAAATTAAATTAAATCTAAAACTTTTGAAAACTAAAACAAAAAAAAATATAGCTCTAAACTAATTTAGATTAGGATTACAACTAAACTAAGAAAACATAGACTAAATTAGAACTCTTTCTTCTTGTGGGACTCTGCCTATATTTATAGCCATATGGCCGAATAAGTTTACTTCTTAGTCTTTGCTTTTGGTTGTACCGTTCTTCTTTTTCTTTTATCCTTAGCCTTTAGTTGGAGATAATGATAGAGCTTTATCCTCTCTTCAAGTTAGAGGTTATGAAGAAGAACAACTCTTCTTTAAACTCAATATCCTTAAGGATAAACTTTTGCCCGAACTGGTGATTGTTAGTTGACTTTTATGCTATTATATTTCAACTAGATTTATTTGTGACACTCTAGAAGATTTTGGAATTTGTGAAAGTCATCGAGATTGACTATTTCTCTCAATGGAAGTATCGAGATCTCGATGTAATGTTGTTTTTTGTTGTTTTAACTAACTTTCATTCAAATCACCTGAACACCCTGAAATGAAATAAACAGTAGTAACAAAGCCCATAAAGACTAAAACATACTTGTAAAGATATGAAATTAAGTATAAAAAAATGTCGGATTTACAACCTATCAAATCGCCCCACACTTGATCCCTGCTTGTCCTCAAGTATGAATATAATGATCAAGAAGAGAAGTGAATAAGAACTCCATTAAGACCCTAAATATTTTCACAAAGGGATTGAGATCTTTCACCAAGATCATGAAAGAGTTCCTTATTAAGCATAGAGAGTCCAATAAAATAGGTATCCTTTAGAAAGTATAAAGTCCTTCCTCGGAAACCTAAGAATTACTTGGCTAAATTTATTAAAGAGATTAAGTATCCAAAGGAAAACTTCACAATTACCTTCTTAGTTTGTCTCTTTACTTGGTGGCGTCCCTAGACACAGCCAAAAATAAACAAAAGAGTATTTTTCTTTAAGACTTTTTTTCCATTTTTTGAATTTTTTCTTTTCCATTTTTTTTGTGGAAAAATAAACCCTACGAAACAATCATTACCTATTTACTAGCCAAACAATGCACTTTCTTCATCTAAACTATGAAAGAGACTTCACCTAGTTATGAGCTAAGTCAAGCACTTCCTTCTAAAAGTGCACCTATGAAAGAGTAATTATGAGCAAAGGAATTTGGTACCAGATCACACGTTAAATGATGATGGCTTTTCGAGATTTTTATCCTCGAATCACACAAATTTTCGATTATCTTAAGATCTCTGAATGAGAATGTTCCTCGTCGCCAAGTTGTGATAAGGACTTTAATTGTTTTGAAAAATAGAGATTTTGGTAAAATCTATTAAAATAAATAAATAAATTTAAAAATTATAAATTATAAAAAATCAGGAAAAAAATGCATAACTAAATGGGGCTCGCGAGCCTTGTGCGTCGGCTCGGTGGTGTTTCGAGTTAGCCCACTGGAAATTCCAGCGAGCCTGTTGGAAATTCCAGTGAGGCTCGCTGGAATTTCCGACGAGGCAGGCTGCAAAATTCTAGCGAGCCCCCGTTGGATTTTCCTAGAGCTACTTATTTTGTGGTCCTTGATTTTTCTTAATTTCTTTTTACATGTAGACTTAGGGATTATTTTATTTTATTACTTTGTAAATATTGTTGTAATATTAATCCTTCCTCTTTTCATTTTGTGAAAATTCATGTTAGAATACCACCAACAAAGGGAATCAAAATTATTCCCGGATAAAAGACCTCACATTTTGCTATGTGATCATTTTCACTAATTAAAAAATGACCAACATATTTGTAAATAAAATGAATCATTTTATTCCTAAACCAGAATTCTCAATGATCGATGTTTTTTAATTAGGCTACACGGGCCTTGTCAAAATCAAACCGAACATACGTGTAAATATCCATGTTGTATTATATACTCTGTGCTAACCCTTGTGGATGCAGGTTAGATGTATTCCTAGGTTTTATTTTCCCTGGGTATTGCATTTAATTTTTTGGGAAAATGTAATTAATAGATTAGGAGGGCGGTTGCATCCCCCGAGGTTATATAATTTATAATCTTTACTTTTCCGCATTTACTTATCGCTTGTGTATGGTTTTACCACTTACTAAATATGTGTGAATCATGTATTATAACTCTAAAAAGACGTAAGTGTGAACATGCGCAATTAAGAAAAATGGTTTTCTATATATGTAATATAATGTGATCCAATAAGAAATAAGCAACTTATCCCGAACCCGAATCTCTGTACCTTAGTGGACCATTGTGAGTGGGCGACATGGAGCGGTGGGCCAAGAGAGCGCGAAAATGAGAGGCGCGGTCCACCAACATGTTTGAAAAGAAAGAAAAACACCGGGTCGGTGACTCGAAGAAAAAGGTTGAAAGTGAAAGGGTGAAAACATTTTAGATCAGTTCGAACCCGAATCCGCCATCTCTTAGTGTGGAGTCACCACCTGGATTAGCTCTTTCCAGGAATTAGAGTCCTGTGAGGTTTAACATCCGAGGGATGGCCCTTTAAGATACAGAGATTCGGGTTCGGGATAAGTTGTTTATTTCTCATTGGATCACATTATATTACATCTACAGAAAACCGTATTTCCTTAATTGTGCACATTCGCGCTTAGGTCTTTTTTTATTTTAAATGCATGATTAACATATGGAAAAAATAATAAACCATCCACAAGGTGAA
>CATIWQ010142383.1:0-17481 GCA_949673415.1 Euphorbia schlechtendalii | reverse complement strand
GTACTTTGTACTTTGCACCCATTTTTCGTGCTATGCTTTCTTTTCTTTTTTTCACTCAATGAATGGTTGCAGTTTCTACTCCGTACCATTCCTCACCTTTTGCATAACTCATTGGTTATCCTCTCTTTCTTTTGATTTTTCTTTAATACCCACATCCTTTATTGATTAATTTCAAAATATTATGGCTATAGTTTCCTAACACTTTAAACACACTTAATACTTATAGGACCTATTCAAAATTTGCATATAAAACTCATAGTAAGAATACCATTAGATATTATTCCACTTAAACTTATCGGAAGCATTAAACTAAAACTATATAACTTATACTAATTCAAGTTGCATTGAAATATAAATCTAAACTTACTTGGAATGTTGCTTTCGAATGTTACTCACCACTCATCCTTGCTAAATAAATGTTGTGCACTAACATCAAACTTGTAAATACCTAACACTCACAATAACCTTGGACAAATGTTAGTAAAGTATAAGAAATGATAATGTATAATTAACAAAAATATGAAGAAAAATTTTCAAATTCTTCGATTTTTTATTTTTATTCAATTTGTTTTTTGGATTTTGCAAGATTTTTACAAATGTCCCTCCACAACAAAGAACACAATGTCCTCATTGTGAGACATTTAATAAAAATCAAAGCTAGTCTAAAAATAATTGAAAAAGATAAATTAAAGAAAAGAATAAACCCGATCTATTTTGAAGGAGAATCCGGGGGACTAGGAGTGAATTGACAATTTTGCTTTCTGAAGAATGAAAGTAATTTCCGAAGCATCGATTTATTATTTTTCTTTAGAATCTTTATGTCTTTCTTCATAACTCCAAGTTCCGCTTGGCAATTTTCCAATTTTAGTTGCATGCTAGCCTTCTAATCTTTCAGAGCTTCTTCTATTTCATCTTCATCATCTTCTTCTATTTCTATCATCGGGACTTTTCCTTTGCGATGGCTTACGGATGGATTTGATGGTTTGACGGAAGAATCTTCTTGAGTCAAGTTGAGTTTCTTGGTGCGGTTGGAGTAGGAATAAAAAGAATAAACACCTTAGTTTTCTTGGAGTTGTCCGGTGTTCTTCAAATAAGTCCCGTCCATGTAGCGAAAATACGCACCTGGTTGTTGGACATAGGGGAGTTCTTCTCTAGCACCCAAGATTATAGTAGTGATAATCTTGGCCGCTCCAATCTTGCTTCTCATGCTCATTAAGTTCTTCTTCATCATATTCCATATTATATCCACAAATTCCACTTTTTGTTTCATCAAAGCACAAGAAAGAATAAACAAATCTTTCTTTTGGACCTTTGTATTTTGTACTCGACAAAATACCAAAGTGGAAAGGTATTTGTGGAGAAGAAGAATGCATTCATCTTTAATGAGTTTGTTAGGAGAATTTTTGGGATCGAAGACTCTCTTACCCGATAAATTTTCCCAAACTCTATTAGGTTGAAACGAATCCGTCATGCTTGAAGAATTGGCAATCTTGAAACTGAACCATTCGCCCATCATCTCTCTTATGACGGTGTATAGTTATCCTTGATTTCGAAATTGTATTGCCCTCTTCCTTGAATCTTCGAAGTTGAATGTTACCAAACACTCAAGAATCCAATCTCAATTTTGTGGAAAGCGTAAAGTCACAAATCTTGCAAGACCAAAAGCCGAAAGGTAGACTTCCATCTCATCACGAAGATTAAGAGTTTCCAAGATGACTAAATCGAGGAATATCATCCCGGTGATATCCAATTTGCTTAGTTTCTGAAATCTCTTGCTCTCTTCTCTTGTCCTCAATGGGAAAGGATAATCAAATTCTTCTTGAATTGATTGAGTTCCTCTCTTTTGTGTTTCTCTCTTGACACGAGTCATATTGGTTTGAAGCAAATGGTTTGAAAAGGTTCAGATGTTTGAATGTAGAAGATGAGAAAAATTAGAGATTTTGAAGTTTTTTTAGAAGGTGTGATGGCTAGGTTTCAACTTAAACCTATTTATAGAGGTTTAAGAAGCCTCTAATTGGTCATAAATGGGACTATAGCCGTTTAGGCTCAAAACTAGTCATTAATGGTGGTTACGGACATCTGTTGCTTGTCAGTTCGCTATCTGTAATGGTTATATTTTTCCCGGGTGTCGCGATCGTGAATTCTTCACAATAGAAAAAGAATGCTTTCAAATCTAGTGTTCACGAGTGCGAATTGAGTCACGGTCGCGATCTTCTTTATTCTTCAAATGTCTTCAATTTTTAGACTTGCACCTATAAAAACTTAGAAATAAAAACACAAACAAACTTTGTTAAATATAAACTATAAATGTTTACTATTATACCTTGAGTAATCATGTGATGATAGTAATTGAACATCAACGTCCTGTTGTTCAAATTTATTTTCAAGATAAGGTTTGCATCGTTGACCATTGGCTCGGAATATTTCTCTATATTCAAATTTCAATTCCAAAGCTCTATTACCGAACACTTTGATAACTTCGTAGGGTCTTTTCCAGCATGATTTGAGTTTTCCAAGGGATAAAAGAAGCCTGGAATTATATAATAGAACTCTATCCCTGACTTTAAACTTCTTTTCACGTATCTTGGCATCGTGCCACCATTTTGTTTTCTCTTTGTAGATCTTTGCATTTTTATATGATGACAAATGTAGTTCTTCTAACGCATTTAAATCCAACTTTCTTCTTTCACCAGCTTTGTTTAAATCCATATTCAAATTGTTCAAAGCCCATAAAGCCTTATGCTCTAATTCTACTGGTAAATGACAAGCCTTTCCGTAGACCAACTTGTAGGGAGTCAAACCAATAGGTATCTTAAAAGCTATCCTGTAAGCCCACAATGCATCGTTTAACATAATAGACCAATCCTTCCTAGAATTCGAGATAGTCTTTTCGAGAATCCACTTAATTTCCCGATTAGAGATTTCTACCTGACCACTAGTCTGAGGGTGATATGGGGATGCAATCCTATGATTAAGTATATACTATTACATCAAGCTTTCAAAAGTCTTATTGATGAAATGTGATCCTCCATCACTAATAATGATCCTAGGAACTCCAAATCTACGAAATAATTGCTTAAGAAACTTAGCAACTACTCTAACATCATTCTTACTATATGCGTTAGCCTCAACCCATTTTGAAACATAATCAACTGCAACCAGAATGTAATTATTACCGTTAGATGTAGGAAATGGTCCCATGAAATCTATACCCCAAACATCGAAAAGCTCTACTTCTAAGATATTTTTCAAAGGCATTTCATCTCTTCGACTTATATTTCCTATTCTTTGACAATTATCACAATTTTGAACAAAATCTCTAGCATCCTTGAACAATGTTGGCCAATAAAATCCACTCTCTAAGACTTTAGCATTAGTTTTTATTGGTCCTAAATGTCCTCCATAAATGCTATCATGGCAATAACTTAAAACCGAATAAAAATTATTATCATCTATACATCTACGAATAATACTATCAGCACATACCTCAAACAAATAAGGGTCATCCCACATAAATGATCTAACATTCTTAAGAAATTTCTTCTTACCATTAGAATCTAAATCAGAGGGTAAGGTATGTGTAACCAAATAGTTTGCATAATCAGCATACCATGGATTAACAGTATGTTTAACAAACATTAGATTTTCACCTGGAAAGAATTCTCTTATATTGCAAGTTTCACCTATAGGTCCCTTATCATCTTCTAAACTAGATAAGTGATCAACTACGGTATTTTCACTTTCTTTCTTATCTCTAATTTTTAAGTCAAATTCTTGTAAAAGAAGGATCCACCTAATTAATCTAGGTTTGGCATCTTTCTTAGCAAACAAATATCTCAAAGCAGCATGATCAGTGTATACTATTACCTTAGATCCTATTAAATATGATCTAAACTTGTCACATGCATATACGACCGCTAACATCTCTTTTTCTATCGTAGTGTAATTGTATTATGCAGAGGACAAAGTGTGACTTGCATAGTAAATTGCATGCAAATTCTTTTTATACCTCTGACCTAGAACACAACCCACAGAAACAACACTAGCATCACACATTAATTCAAATGGTAGAGACCAATTTGGTTTAACTATAATAGGAGCCAAAACTAATGCTTGTTTTAAAGTGTTGAAGGCTTTGAAATAGTCATCAAAGAATTCGAACTTCATATCTTTAACTAATAAATTAGTTAAAGGTTTAGCTATAACCGAGAAATCCTTAATAAACCTTCAGTATAATCCAGCATGGCCTAGAAATGATCTTATTCCCTTAACATTGATGGGAGGAGGTAATTTCTCTATGATTTCAGTTTTTGCTATATGTACGTGAATTCCTTTCTCATCTATCTTATGACCTAATAATATACCTTCATTAACCATAAAATGACATTTCTCCCAGTTCAACACCAAATTAGTTTCCTCACATCTAGCGAGTACTTTATCCAAATTCCCCAAACATATCTCAAAAGAATCTCCATATACAGAGAAAACATCCATGAAAACTTCCATAATATCCTCCACATACTTACTAAAAATAACAGAAACACACCTTTGAAAAGTAGCCAGAGCATTGCATAAACCAAAAGGCATTCTTCTATAAGCAAATGTACTAGACGGACATGTAAAAGTGGTGTTGTCCTGGTCATATGGCCTAATATGAATTTGAAAATATCCAGAGAATCCATCAAGAAAACAGTAAAATGCATGACCTGATATCCTCTCTGACATTTGGTCTATAAATGGTAAAGGGAAATGGTCTTTCCTAGTGGCTGCATTTAATTTTCTGTAGTCTATGCAAACTCTCCAACCGGTTGTTATTCTAGTAGGAACTAAGTTACCCTTTTCATTTTGAACTACAGTAATACCTCCTTTTTTTGGAACAAATTGAACAGGGCTGAACCACTCACTATCTGAAACCGGATAGATAATTCCTACATCTAGCAACTTAATAATTTCCTTCTTAACAACTTCCTTCATGTGAGGATTTTATCTTCTCTGCCTTTCTATTCTAGGTTTACTTTCATTCTCCAAATTAATAGAATGCATTACTATATTAGGGCTAATTCCCCTAATATCGGAAATTTTCCAACCAATACTCCTAATTCTACCCTTTATTATCTCTAATAATGCTTCTTCCTGCAGACTAGATAACTTACTAGAAATGATAATGGGTAGGGTATTGTTGCTTCCTAAAAATGCATATTTTAGATGAATAGGCAATTGCTTCAATTATACTAAGGGTGGTTTATTTATAGAAGTTGGTATAGGATCATCTTCTCTAACTAATTTTTCGATATCAGAGGAATATTCTAAATTTTCAATGGATTCAGATGTTGATTCTTCAAGAGATGTAACATGACAAATTTCATCTACACATGTATCAATTAAGTTATCGATCATGTAATCACCACAAAATTATCCCAATGCATGTTAGCAAACATTTTGACTCTAAACAAAAATAATCAAAAATAAAGTAAAAGAATATGAAAATATTAAAAGGTACTGTATTCTCCAGCAATTAATCTCTAGAACGCACTTGCCTTCCCCAGCAACGGTGCCAAAAACTTATTCTCCACTTTACTACTAATAAGTTTAATAATTTGTTCACAAGATTCGGCTATATCTCAATGGTACCAAAAACTTGTTCGCGAAAAAGTATAGGTACTGTTAGTACCTCTTATCAAATAGAAAATGATGATAACTGCAAGTATACAGTTGCGATGTAGTTTTAAAAGATATCGATCCCACAAGGAAGGACTAGTTCTAAAAATCGAAAAGGAAGATAAAACAAAGAAAATAAAAATATAATAAAGTAAAGTTTTGGGAAAAAAGGGTTAGAATGAAAAATGAGTAAATATAGGTATGAAAGATTAGAGAACCTAAATATATAGATTTTCCCTACGAAATAAGAATAGCAGAGAAAGCATGTAAGTTCGACAAAGATGTTACGATTCACTAAACTAATCTAACAGACTCGATTCTAAATACTCAGATGTTCAATTATTCACCACAGAGCAACACATTAAATGACTTTTCTAAATCTAGCACAAATGAATTAAGTCAATTATATAAACCTGGACAACGTCAATACTATGCTTAGTACGGGGTCGCTCTCACATAGCCATATTTAGCAAGTTACCATTCCAAAAATGTTGGCTCACTAAACAGTGTTATGTCATGAATCCAGTGATTATACACGATATTGTTAACCCCGAAATTACTCTTAAAATTAACTCCAACGCATATAACTTAATTAACATAAAAGACTTAACACGAAATATGCATTATGATACATAGACATATCATAAACTTCGAAATAGAAAGTATAAGCAGAAAGCAAAGCAAAGTTGTAAGGTATGCAAGTGAAAGCTAAAGTTGATCAAACTATATCCACTCTTTAATGGGAGTCATCAATTCTCGCAATTCCTGTGTCTGCTTTAAATTCGGTCTCGGCCAGTACAGAACCTCCGTTAGGATGCTATTTTTTACGAATATCGAACAAACAAATATTGAAGAACGAAAACTTTTATTGATAAGTGATTTATAAGTACACTTATACAACAATCGCTCGAGATTATAGAGAAATCTAGTGATCAAAACAAGGATTCGAATCACTTAAACATTTTCTCGCTAACACTTATGAACGTAGCGAATTCTCTATCTATACACACACTATATGTAACCCTGATCTTCTTGCCACACCCATTGTGCATGAAATTGTGAAGCTTGGAGCTCTATTTATAGAGTTTGAAGGGTTGCGTCTATCCATACGAAGAGTCGTGCCTATTGGTGAAAGATTGCATCACTTCATTGTGATTGGTTGAGAAGCTTAAATCTAATCCACAATGGATAAGCACCTTTTCATGATTGGTTGACTTTTGATAAGTATCTTTTCGTTGGTAGTTGATGGTGATTAATCATGCTTATCTAGCGGGTGGTAGTTAAGAAGATAAAACCAAAAAACCGTCCAAGTCAAGACCGTGAATCTTTGTCGTGACCGTGAATTGCATTTTTCTTCAGAATTCTCCTTGCAACTTCACCGATCTTTGACAGCATCGATCCTAAGCCAAATCTTTAAGTTACACGCATCTTTTTACACCTTTTTCACTCTTTTTTAATAAGATTCACTTTTGATCATTTTGCTCCCAAGATTTACCTAGTATCTGCATTTGCATAAAAAAAACAACTACATACCATGTGAAATCTTTTATATGAAGTATAAAAATGACTTAAACTAAAGTGTTTAGTGTGTAAAATTATAATTATAATAAGTGTAATTATACACTTATCAAGTACGAGTCGCTCTCACATAACCATATTTAGCAAATTACCACTCCAAAAATGTTGGCTCACTAAATAGCATTATAATCACAGATCCAGTGATTATACACAATCTTGTTAACCCCAAAATCACTCTTAAAGTCAACTTAAAAGCATATAACTTGATTAATATAAATGACATAAGATGAAATACTCATTATGACATATAGACATATCATAAACTTTGAATTAGAAAGTATAAGTGGAAAACAAAGTAAAGTTGTAAGGTATGCAAGTGAAAGCTAAAGTTGATCAAACCGTATCCACTGGTTTAATGGGAGTCGTCAATTCTCACAATTCCTTAGTCTACTTTGAATTCGATCTTGAATCGTACAGTACCTTCGCTAGGATGCTAGTCTTTGTGAATGTAGAACAAATGAATGTTGAAGAATTAGAAACTTTTATTAATAAGTGCTTTGCAATTACACTCATACAACAATCGCTCAAATATGTGGAGAAATCTAGTGATAGAAACAAGAATCGAATCACTTATACATTTTTTTCTCTAACACTTTGAACTTAGTGAAATCTATAACTTTCACTCTCTATCTATGTCATACATGTTACACACACACATTACCATTCATTACCCCCCACGAAAATGGTTGTATTTAACCCTATTTATAGAGTGCGAAGGGTTGTGTTTATCCAAACAAAGAGTCGTGTCCATTGGTGAAGGGTTGCATCATCTTCAATGTGATTGGATGTACGAATTCTTCCTTATCATCAATGGATAGGCACCTTTTCATGGCTTCATTGTCCCCAAAAGGTGTCTTTTCCTTTGATAATTGGTGGTGGTTGATCATTTTTATCTAGTGGTTGGAAGTTGAGAAGAGTTATCCAAAACCGTCACAAGTCGCGAGCGTGACACACATGTTACGATCATGAACATTGGTTTGTAACTTTCTATTTGTGAAGAATGACAAGTCACAACCGCGAATAGGTATCACGAGCGTAACATGTGCTTTTCTTCATGATTCTTCTTTGTAACTTTGCCTATCTTTGATCCTAAGCCAATTCCTTACGTTCTATGCATGTTTTTGCACCTTTTTCACTCTTTTTGCATAGAATTCCATCTTTGATCATTTCACTTCCAAGATTCACCAAGTTTCTGCACTTGCATAAAAAAACAACTACATACCATGTGAAATCTTTTATATAAAGCATAAAATGACTCTAAACCATATCATTTTATGATTGAAAATATCAAGATAATAAGTGTAATTATACACTTATCCGTCTCCCCAATGTTGAGCGAAATCCTTAGTCAGTGTGGACTCCCCAATACTAAGTGGATTTTCTTTAGTCAGCTCAACTCCCCCATACTTAGAGGAATTTTCTTCGATATGAGACTTTGTCTTACTTCAGCTTTTCTCTTGACATTGGTCTTAGCATTTATTCCTGCAATAGTTTATAGCAAAAATAATAGCATATAAGAAGTTTAGAAGCTCTTAACTTGGATAAAGACTTGTAATATTCATTGATAACAAAATTCTTAGTTGGTACATAAATTGTGTTGTGAGCTAAGTTTACAAGCTAAGCCCTATTACAAGTTCTACTATCTAGTCTACAACTAACTGCGATACTGTGAAGAAGATGAGTTACCTTTGGGATGACTAGACAAAGAATGGTGCTGATGTTGTGGATGATGCAATTTGTGTTGCTGAGATTGAGGATTTTGAGGTGGAAACTCAAGCTGGAATGAGAGAGAGCGTGTCTATACTAAGAAGCCATCCTCGTTGCATCTTCCACTACTTTCTCCCCCTTTGTAATCCGGCCCTTCATAATTTTATCTTGGAGCAGATTAAAGGACTTAATTGTAGCTTGGAAGTTATCTTGCTTGCCTATTATTGCTAGAGAGATTTCTTATTCAAGTTGTTCTTTCCCCTTAAGAGGTAGGATATCTTGATTGTTCAATTCTTTAAGAAGCAGATGGTGGCACTCATGAGATGGACAATTTGATCAAATCCTTGGTAGGTGAATGATTGAAAACACTGCAGAAAATCATGAAAGTTTGAAGCAGAGATAGCAATCTTTAGTTATGCCTCCATATCAATGATTCTTAGGTAGATTGAGTGCATTGACTTTGTCATGAACTCAATGTCCTTTGAGTCATAAATGCCCACAGTAATGATCTGATCTATGTTGTGTTGCATATCATTAACCTTATCCTTTATGAGATTAAGGTTCTTGTGGATGGAGAGGCCAGTATTTGGGTCAAGTAACTTAGTTGGCTTTGGGAACAGCTTGCCCATGGCTTTGATTAAAGATTTCTACGCTTTCTTGACTTGACCATCCATGTTACTGTTGATAAGCTTACAGGCAGACTCCATCTTTGAAGGTTTCTCAACATTCTTCCCAGTCTCTTTAACCACCTTCAACACATGATCCACTTTCTTGTCATAGTTTACCATTAGCTTTGACATGGACTCCAATAGCTTGACCATGGTGTGATTGATATCCTTGGTGGTTTCTACTTCCTTAAGCACATTGTCAATCTTCTTATTAGTGCTCCTCTTGATCTTGACTTGTTCTTCTCTGAGCTGATGAAATTGTATAGCTTGAGTTACCAAGGTAGAATTCAAGCTACTTAGTTGCTCAACAGCAACATCAATGATACCCTTCATCTTTCCTGCTACTATGTTAGCAATAATAGTAGATGTAGGGATAGAACTGACAACTACGCTGAGCTAAGCTGTAGAATCAGACAACCCAGATAGGAACAAAGCCATCTTATCCACTAGGCATTTAGCACTCTTCTTCGCCGGATGGTTGCGACTAGCAAACAAGCTTCCTTAGATTTTTTTCAAACTCCTCAAAGTAGATAGATTCAGAGGGAATGCTTGAGTGCTCCTCAAACATTGGAAATTTTGCCTTAGCTTTTACGGACAAGTCCATCAATTCCTAAGTCAGTAGCACACAGCTTACTGCTCCATCCAACTCGGTATTAGTTTTGAGAGTAGGAAATTACTTCCTTGCTAACTCTCTAATCTGAGCTAAGATGGCTAAATCAGCCAAGTCCTCTTGGACTGGCTTGCTGTTGGAGGGAGATGCTTCATTGGCTGTAAAATTAGCCTTAGCACCTTCCTCACTCACTTTCCATGCTGAGCAAAGTTCTCATTGTTAGGAACTTCTCTAATCATAGGGATTAGAGGGGTAGTGGATGGTTGTGAAGAAAGGTTTGGTTAAGAATTTTTTACATTTGAAGAAGTGGGTTTACGTTTAGATTTTACAAGAGAATGTATTATTGTTGTTTCAATGTTTGGTGGAGGAGAAGAAGTAGCATTTTGTGTTTGAGTATGAAAAGGAGAAGTAGGGTATATTTAGGAGAATTTACAGATTGTTGAGGTTGAGGAAGAGAATTTATAGGAGAAGTTTGGACTTGGGAATATACAGGAGTTGGAATTGTAGGATTTACAAAGAAAAAGGTTTAGGATTTACAAAAGAAAATGGGGAAGGATTTAAAGGTACCTGAGAGTTGATTATTTGATCCAAGGATGGGTTAGCCTCAGGTAACTTAGCTTGAGTGGAAGTAGACTAAGGCTAAGTGCGAATTTGGTTAATAATGTTAGCCTCTGGAAGAGAAAATTCTTCTTGGTCTATGATCTCCACATCATCACCAACATCCTCTTCATCGCTGCTCCCCACTTAAACATTACGCTTTACAGGGCGAGTGGTGGCAAAGTGCTTGCGCTGAGTGCCCGTGCTTTAGTAAGTACTCCCTCCACATGGGTTGTGGTTATTGAATTAGTAGTTTCAAGTTCCTCTTTACTTTTCTTTGAGGTCCCTTGTTCCACAGATTCTTCAATCGCCTTAAGCTTGCGCTTTCTCTAGAGCAAAGTTTCTTCTTTATCCTTAGCATCCTCTTCTGCCTCTGAGTGCGATTCTTCAATTTCAAAGGCTTTCTTTGCCTAGCTTGTGTCTGGGTAGGCGTGACTCCTACCCTTTCTTTTGCTAGGCTGGCTCGAACTCGTTGAGAACTCAGTTTTGCTTTGGGAGATGAAGATGTAGCAGCAGCAATTGTTGGGAGCTGCTCCAACTGAGCAGATAAAGGCACATCCTCATTGGTCTCTTTGTTGGACCCTTCAAAATCCACAACAAACACATCTTCATCATCCTTTAGCATAGCTTTTGGGGAACACAGTTGGCTCCACTCTAGCCTTCTTCAGCTTTATGTCTTAAGCCTTACTATAGCGGGTGTGAACTTGCTTTTTTTTCAACTTGCTGAAATGGAACATGTCCAGCACTTTCTTCACTAGAATTACAATCTCTCTAGGTCCATAAAAAAACGGAGCTATATCCGGCCACATTGCCTTCATCAGAGCGGTGATGAAGTAACCGTAATGGTAAATAGTGGTAACTTTGATCAAGTGATGCATAAGCAACACTAGCAAGTGAAGTGGTTTACCTTCTACCATATGGTATACCACACACCTCTCAAAGTAGGTGCAGCTACTCAGCGACCCAGTCTTGGGTAAAAGTTTCTTCTTGAGCATCTAATGACAAGCTCTCACCTCCCAACTCATCCCTAATGCAGTGATTTCACCAAACCAATAGTCTACGGGAAGTTCCCAATATACTAGAATAACCACTTTCTCCCCATCACCAGTCTTCCTCAACTTGGTGCTTTTCAAATGCATGTTGAGAAGACTAAACACTAACTCAGAATAAGTATGAGATATTGTTGAACTCCACCATGAGAACATCATCATACCCCTTGATGGTGTAGAGGGTTGAGTAGAAACCCTTGATTAGGTTTTTGATGTCAGGGCCTTCAAGAAGAAGGAACTGGCTAAGATTTTACTGCTTGATTACTTTGTGCATGAACCTATTAAGTAGGAGGCTCTCATAGTTAAATGGGATACACAACATCCTGTCATCATGTACTCAGCTTCACCTATACTCAGGGAAATAGAAGTTTGCTTCTTACTATACCATGAGACAAGACAATCTCCAAGGAAACGGCATCCTCCTATTGTGTTATTCCTGTCAAGCTTGTCTCTGCTATGGTCAACATCTATGAATCCTCTTGGAGTAAAATTTGAGTTGCTACGATACCACAGACCCTCATCAAGAGAACCTTGCAAATACCAGAGAATTCTCTTAGAAATTGCTAAGTGAGATTCTCTAGAGTCAGCTTGATAACATGTGCAATAGCACACATCATATTGAATGTTACGTCTACTAGTAGTTAAATAAAGAAGAGAACCGATAATACCTCTGTAGAACTTACTGTCTACAGACTTACCAGCTTCATCCTTACTTAAAATAGTATCAGTGGCCATGGGAGTGGATATTGGCTTTGAATGCTCCATATAAAACTTCTTCAGGACTTCTTTGGTATACTTTGTTGACTGATGAAGATTCCATCTTCACTCTGCTTGACTTGAAGTCCAAGGAAAAAGTTGAGCTCTCCCATCATAGATATTTCAAACTCACTCTTCATCTGCTTGATGAACTCTTTAGATAGCTTCTCATCAGTTGCTCCAAAAATGATATCATCAACATAAATTTAGATAAGAAACACATCTTCTTTTCTTCGTCGGATAAATAGGTTTGTATCTGCTTTCCCTCTTTCATAGCCTTTGCTGATAAGGAAATTAGTCAACCTCTCTTGGAGCTTGCTTCAATCTGTAGAAAGCTTTTTTCAGTTTGAAGACATGCTCAGGATTCTTTGGATCTTCAAAGCTTGGAGGCTAATGGACATAAACTTCCTCTTGAATGAATTCATTTAGAGATGTGCTTTTAACATCCATTTGAAATAATTTGAAGTTTATATGGGATGCGAAAGCACACAGGATTTAAATTGCTTCAAGCTGAACTACAAGAGCATAAGTTTCATCATAATCGATGTCTTCTTGTTGATTGTAGCCTTGAGTAATGAGCCTGGCATTGTTCCTGATAAAAATGCCATCTTCATCAAGCTTGTTCTTGAAAAACCATTTGGTGCTGATGATTGATTTTCCTTTGGACTTTGGAACTAGATCCCAAACATCATTACACTTAAACTAATCCAGCTCCTCTTGCATCGCGATTGTCCAATAATCATCTCCTTCTGTAACTTCAAAATTATTGGGTTCAATCAATGAGATGAAAGCTGGATGGCTCATCATCCTGCTGAGCTGACCTCACGTCATCATTGGATTATGAACATTATCAACAATGCTTTTGAGAGGATGGTTGCGATGATTTTTAATCTCTCTTGGCAGATTTGGATAGGTTCTGCATTTGGTTGTTAAAGATGAGGTTGATTTTCACCTTCTTTAAAGTTGATAGAAAGATCATCATCTTCTTCGACTTCGATTTATCCTCCTTAAATACAAGACAAACATTAGTGGAGCCTGAGGATAAATCAATCATATACACATTATTAATTCTAGGAGCAAAGAGTATAGTTGAGTCAGTCTTACAGTCAATAACTGAGCAACCTGCTGAGTCAAATATAACCTTCTTACCTTTATCATTAAGCTGGGCTACACTAAGTAAGTTGAACTTAAGTCTGTTGACTGGAGAAACCTCTTCGATTGAAGGAGAGACACCAACAATGCCATAGCCCACAATCTTGCCTTTTTTGTTATCTTTGAAACTAACACTTCCATCTCTTTTGTACTCTAATGAGATGAACCAGTTTTCATCTCTTATCATATGCCTAGAGCATCTGCTATCCAAATACCATATTCTAGTGTCATCTCAGATCTTAGGCTCACTTGTAAAAAAATTACGTTTTCTTAGGTACCCATGCTTTTGAGTTGGGTCCTCATTTGTGAGCGGTGATTAAATTAGACCATGCGTACTCATCATAATAACCAATTTTATACCTACAAAGAATTGTAGCATGTCCAGCTTTGCCATAAAAGCCACACACCGCTTTTGCTTGAGGCCGGCTCACTTTCTTCTTTTTAAAGAAATTATTCCTCTCAGAAGTGCGAGATTGGTTACTCGAAATTGGACTGTTAGCTGGAGAAGGAACCCCATTTCTCCTTTAAATTTGTTATCTCATCATTCAACTCATCTAATCGCTTAGTGATCTTGATATTATGACATTCATTATAATCAGCTTTTTCTTGAAAGAAAGTAGATATCAAGAGACAAGGAAGTGATAGTGTCTTCCTGATCTTCACTTCTCCTCACTAGCTCTTTAATGTTTTTCCCTGACTTATTAGTTAGTTTCATAACATCAAAGAGTACTTGGGCGAACTCTTCAATGGGTAAAAGGATTTTAGGATGTACCTCAGCTTGGGGGTTCTTCCCTTTGTTGTACTCAACTGTAGAGTCATCAGTGGATTGATTACTTTTGGAAGCAAATGCTGAGCTCTTGCCCCTTTCATTCTCTATCATCATCAAGCATAGTTTGGCGTAATATGTTACTTCTTCATCAGATGATGAAGATTCTTCAGAATCACTCTAGGTGGCAGCAAGTGATGCATTCTAGAGAACCTCTTCTTGAATGTGTCCTTCTTGGTTTTGGGATAGGACAAATGAATGTGACCTTTCACGCCACAGCTAAAGTATTTGATATCTTTGATGTGCTCCTTCTTTGATCCTAACTCAACTCCACGCTAGTGCTAAGTTGACTTGTTTTTAGTGGGAAACTTCTTCTTGTTGAACTTCTCATCCTTTTCACGAAGAGCTTGAAATGCCTAGTCACAAGGGCCATTTGCTCATCCGAATGGCTTCTAGATGATTAGTTAGATGAATCAGCTTTTAGGATAATGGATTTGCCCTCTCTTTCCTTGCCTTTACTCCTTTTGGAGTCATTGGTATATTTCCTCAAGAACATTTCTTGAGTCAGCAAGGTGCTTATAAGCTCATCATAGCTATAGGTCTTAAGATCATGAGCCTCCTTAATCGTGCTCTTCTTGGCATCCCACTCTAAGGTAAGAGTGCGGAAAATCTTCTTCACCATTTCTTACTCGATGAACTTCTTTCATAATCTCTTCACTTCATTAATGATATTAATGAACCTGGTATTCATGGCTTGAATACCCTAGCTGGCACCCATCTGGAACATCTCATACTCTCTCAGCATGAGATTGATCTTCGACTCATTGACCTTATCAGTCCCCTCGTAGGTAATCTCCAGCTTCTTCAAGATTTCTTGCACTTTCTCGTAGCCCAAACCTTGTTAAATTTTGTAAGATCTAGCACACAATGTAAATAGTTGATGGTTGTCGCATTCTCTTTGAGAAGCCTCAGATCAACATCATCATAATCCTCTAGATCAACTGGGACACATTCCCCATTTCTAACGATGGTAGGAATTCTTGTATCAAGCTCTATAACGAACCATGCTTGCATGCTTTGCAACTGTATGAAGTTTCTCATGAGATTTTTCCAAAACGTGTAGCGATTATCCTCAAATAATGCAGGCCTGGTTACAAAAATTCCTTCTTTAAGAAGTACCGTCTGACCTGAGCCAGAGCTAAAACTATTATAAGCCATTTTGGATCTTTAACTCAAAGACTGTGAATCCATAAGCTGAGCACTTGCTCTAATACTACTTGTTGGTCTTAAACTACTTAATATAAACAGCAAAGGGGTTAAATGCTTTACTTGGTTCTTTTTAATTTTTATAAATTCAAAGTTAAGTTTTTAGATGCGTGTGATAAGTGTATAATTACACTTATTATTAATATAATTTTACACACTAAACACTATAATTTAATTCTTTTTTATACTTCATATAAAAGATTTCACGTGGTATGTAGTTGTTTTTGGTGTAAATGCAGATACTAGGTAAATCTTGGGAGTAAAAATGATCTAAAGTGGAATTCTATGTAAAAAGAGTGAAAAATGTGTGAAAAGATGCGTGGAACTTAAAGATTTGGCTTAGGATCGAAGCTGTCGATGATCGGAGAAGTTACAAGAAGAATTCTGAAGAAAAACACAATTCACAATTGTGACAACAATTCGCGGTCTTGACTTGATACACTTCAGAAGCAGAAAATGATCAAACAAAGATTCATGGTCGCGACTTGTATATCACGGTCGCTACTTGGACGATTTTTTGGTCAAATCTTCTTAACTACCAACTGTCAGATAAGAATGATCAACCACCATCAACCGCCCTCAACTACCAATGAAAAGACACTTATCAAAAGTCAACTAATCATAAATAGATGCTTATCCATTGTGGATAAGATTAAAGCTTCTCAACAAATCACAATGAAGTGATGCAATCTTTCGCCAATGGACACAACTCTTCGTTTGGATAGATGCAACCCTTCGAACTCTATAAATAGGGCTCCAAACCTTACAAATTTCATGCATGGTGTAGCATTGGAATTAGAAAAAGTGAGAGATATAGTGTGTGCGTAGATAGAGAGTGAAATTATTTAGTTTTTGCTACCTTCATAAGTGTTAGAGAGAAAATGTTTAAGAGATTTGAATCCTTATTTCGATCACTAAATTTCTCTACATATTCAAGCGATTGTTGTATAAGTGTACTTGCAAATCACTTATCAACAAAAGTTTTTGTTCTTCAACATTCATTTGTTCGATATTCACAAAGAATAACATCCTAGCGGAGGTTCTGTACGGGCTGAGACCGAATTCAAAGCAGATGCAGGAATTGCGGGAATTGACGATTCCCATTAAAGAGTGGATAGGGTTTGATCAACTTTAGCTTTCACTTGCATACCTTACAACTTTACTTTGCTTTCTACTTATACTTTCTATTTCAAAGTTTATGATATGTCTATGTGTCATAATGCGTATTTCTTGGGTCTTTTATATTAATCAAGTTATATGCCTTTGAGTTAACTTTAAGAGTTGTTTTGGGATTAACGAGATTGTGTATAATCACTGGATCTGTGATTTTAACTCTGTTTAGTGAGCCAACATTTTTTGAATGCTAACTTGCTAAATGTGGCTATGTGAGAGTGACCTGTACTAAGCATAGTAATATTGTTATCCAGGTTTATATAATCGTCTTAATTCGTTTGCACTAGATTTAGAAAAGTCATTTCATGTGTTGGTCTACGGTGAATCATTAAACATCTGAGTGTCTAAAATCGATTATGTTAAATTAGTCTAGTGAACGTAATAACTTTATTGAACTTGCATGTTTTCTTTGCTATACTTATTTCATAGGAAAACTCTATATATTTAGAATCTCTAGTCTTCCATTCATATATCTATCAATTCTTCATTCTAATCCTCCCA
>CATIWQ010142360.1:0-13521 GCA_949673415.1 Euphorbia schlechtendalii | reverse complement strand
GGGGGGGTAGTGAGTTAAGTGTTAATCATTAATGGAAAAAATTGAGAGTGTTTGCCACCACACCAAGCTCCATCCCTTCACATTCACTCATAAGTAAAGGAACAAATTTAGAAAGTGAAGAGAAGAGTGTGATTTTATGCTTTGGATGCTTTTATCACTTTATCGATGGGGCAAATGTCAACCTTGTGAAATCTACAAGTCAATATGTATGTATATATTGCTATCATTATATATACATATATAAAATTAATGGCATATGATGGGAGGCTCGAGAGATGTCTACAAAAACAAAGTTGGTGGTCTCCCTTTTTGCTCTATCTCTATATATGTCATAATGATGCTCTCTTTGCTTGTTTTCTTTATTTACCTTTTCAAATTCTCCTTAATGTTGTTGTTGTATGATTCAAATATTTGGAACACATAATTTTACTTTTATGTGTGTATATATGCATCTCCATAGATGCATCACAATCAAATAAGATTAATTAATTTTGTAAACTATAAATAACATAAAATTAAGGCAAAAGAGGGAGACCCCATCTATTGTCATGCACCAAAAGAGAGAAACTAGATTCACACATATACAAGAGATAGAGAGCCCACTAATTTATAAATAATATAAGCACATTTCTCACTCCAAAATGTTTTGCTTGCACTTTACATCTCTCTCTCTCTCTCTCTATATATCTTGTGTTTTGTGTGGGAGGGTCCATCCATTCCATATCATAAGAGGTGTAAAGTTAGACGTATCTACTTAACCATACATTTTCATGTCTTTATATACTAATTCAGGTGTCTCTCTCCTCATCATGTAAGGCAAAATCTTAGTAGATATCTTTGCTACTAATTATGCCACAATATATAATTTAAAACAAAACAATTATGGCACAATACATAAACATATACATTACTTTTTCTATACATGCTATGATTTGTGGTAGATATGCATACTACTCATTAAAGCAGGAGGATTTTTTTTCTTGATTTCTCAGATCTTACTAAATGATTTCGTGGAAGTTCTTCATTAATCACGAACACGACAACACCTTGTCTTATTATTTATCCATTCTACTCTTCCAGTATACATGATCAAAATTCCAAGTAACATTTAAACTCAATCAAGATATTATACTAAACCGATTTAGATTACACTAATGTAACAGCAAATAATACCATACATAGTCGGACCAACGCACTCTTTAAGCGTCCACCTCAATTCACTAAAAGTTTATTATGTCCACTAGGAGTTTCACTTCAAACCTATCTCAAACTTACCCAATTAGACAAACTAATCTTAATTTGGACAGCTATAATCAGTATCTTCAAAGGCGATACGAGCTAATTGAACGGTTAGAACCTTCGGATACCTAGACGGAGATTAATCGGGGAATTAGACGGATTATTATTTTTAATTTTTAATATTTATTAATGAATTAGAACAATAAAAATTAACTAACATATAAATTTTTATATAATAAAATAATAAAACTCATGTAACAACACTTTTTGGAACTTATCAACACTTTTCTCGACCTTTAACAACTTCTTTCTTAGCTTTGGCAATACTTTTACGCTTGGAACGCCTTTGAACCACCCGTTATATAAAATCGTGACTGTTTCAAAGCACCCCGCCTCCGGCTTTCCTTTTAAAAGGCTGGCTATAACAATCTTAAATTTCTAAAATTGAATGTTCCAAAAAAATGCATAATCCAAAAAACCATCGCACTTTCAGAAGTGAATTTCCAAATTATGGGCTTTTGTTGTAGAATGAAACCATGTTCAATGAAAGGAAGACAGAAGTGACGAATATACTAACTCAGGTTGAGTGCATATTGGAATTCATTATATGTCGACGAGTAGAAATAACAAAAAAAAAAAAAAATCCAACTAATGAGAAAATTTGCAATATTCAAGTAAAGGAGGAGCTACTACTACATTAAAAGAGCCAACCTAATCTTTCACTAGGCTACTGAAGCATAATCAACTCAACCACTAAACATGACTACAAATTTATGTTGAAAAGCAAACAAATGACTGCCCACAAAAACCTAAACATCACTCTCTTCCTCAGTAAGGTAAAAAGAAGCAGCCCACTATTGATGCCCCTCTTAATTACACTGCCTTTGTAACCTCTCCACAAACAGACTACTTGAGAACGCTATACATGCCGATGACTTGTAAGTAAAGATCCTGAATGAAGCAGCTATACTCACTACTGGGGTAATTACCTATATCTTGCAGGTCAACCCAACTTCATGTACCTGAGGCAGCAATATCATTTTTATGAGAATTAAGCACCTGATCCCACTTCATCCTGCTCATCTTTCTTAGCATTGACAAACCGACCCCCGTTTCCTCTAGCTCTTCGCAATGCATGTTGATGTCGAGATTCGTGCAAGTACGGCTGCCAGATTTTAGTAATAAGTTGACTCGTATCAAAACTAACCGGAATGAAAAAAAATATGAGGCAAGTAAAATTAAAACACAACAAATGCCAACAGTCAATATGTTAACCATGAGAATGCCAAAATAGCGTCATTTTAGATTGGAATTGAAATTGTGCACTTGGCCATCAGCAGCATAATAACAAAGTTGATATGATTTATAGAGAAGATAGAGGCCATTCTTAATTTTAAGGCATGGGAGAACAGAAAGAATATCAACCTAGATTAACTTTATGTAGCAGAATCAAGAGGCAAGTGCAGTGCTCTAGTCCCACAAGTGCAACAGATCCGATTAATTATTTTAGTCAGCAAGCATCAGGTGGGTTAACATATAGTTTGATCACTAGTGTCCTTTGGCATTCTCAATTCTGATACAAGTTACAATTAAAATAGCGGTTTTAAAAAATCTGTTGTCTTGTTTATGAGGTCAGATGCAGACCAACAATTTCTTCTCAGTTCTAACCTCTTAAATTGTAATACTCTGAGGGGTTAAGAGAGAGCCGAAGGGTTACTAACAATAGGCAAGTTGATAGCTCTCCACTTTGACCCAGATGAATCCCATCCAATTCTAATTCTAATGTGCGAAAGCAGTTCCCCATATTGTCCTGGGTGATATTTAGGATCACTCCAGCAGGCTAGACATGGTGCTTGACTTCACTATGTTCAGCCAATGAGTGGCATAAGCAGTCTAACACAGGATGCATCTAAAGCAGTTGTTAAAACTAGTAACAGAAGAAGCATAATTATACAAGACTCCATTTCTGCTTTTCAGATACTAATACAACATGCAAAGAGGCATAATATTATTCACACGACACAAAACATTTGCATCTGAAAGGCAAGCGCAACATACCTTCCGAGACTTGATGACTTTATTTTCTGATTCAGCCTTAGCTCGGATTTTTCGACGCCTCAAGATGCCATGATATTGTTTCGCGTTAACAAAAACCGGTTCCTCGACTGCATCAGATGGCAGAGGGACTCCAGCTTGCTGAATTCCCATTAACTGAAGATGAACCTGCATAAAATATTATATATTCACGAAGTACATGTTAAAAAGTCTCTAGCTTCAAAAAGAATAAGGGATTCAAGCATGTGACATTGGATATCATGAATTACCATTGGGTGTCCTCCATAGGGCGGCGAAGGATATGGCTGAGCATCAAAAGGAGCAAATATGCTTCTATAATAGGGATCTGGATATGAGTAAGCTCCGGGTGCTGGTGCTGAAGCTGCCTTTAATTCCATAACCCATGGGTGGAAGTTAGTATGTCAAAGAACTCTTATTTGGCCAGAGCATATATTGAATAAAAATAATTAAGACTAGTTGTAATTGTAACAGCACAACTTCATTTGTCTATAGGAAAAGACCATACTTTTAAGATTCTAAAATTTGAAACCAATGGTATGCACAAAGAAATCACATTATGAAAGCCCCTCAAAAGCAACGATGCAGTAATATACTAAACATGGTAGTCAAAGGAACAAGGTTCAAATATAAGTTCACGTCAGGAACAAAAAAACACAAAAATATAAAAAATCGACACAAATATTACATTTACAGAAAATACAAAAAATGTATCTACTTAAAACTAAAGAGAAGAGAATCTAGAGTAAACAAGGACAGGGGATGCCTACACTCCACATACGAACTCCACTTCTACAGTAAGATGAGTGTAAACTTGGTTTGGTTGGACAATTCATTAACCCAACTAACATTTTAATTCATTTTTTTATAATATATTTGCAATCTTATATATACTATATTGATATTTGTACCACTTCATAGGCCATCCGAAGTGGGTCCTCTCCTCTGATTCTCAAATGCAAATAAATGTCCTAAAAAATACATGCATCTCCTGCGTGATTGATACAAATCAAATCAACTTTTTTTTACCTGATTAGCTATTTGCCTCTTGTTCGTAATTGTCAAAATTATAGTCAAAAATAGGTTTTCTGAGTTTGCCATCTATAATTGCTAATGCCAAGAAAATACTGAGGAAGCACTACAGTGTTCTAAAAGGACATGTAGCAGTATCTGCAGGGCTAATAGAAACTTATAGTTACAACATCATATTCAACTCATCCTTGTTTACAAGATTTTTTTACCAAAAGAGAGGGGAAAACTGGTCGAAAGAGAGTATGCAAATAAAGGAGAGACTGATACAAAGAGGGTTGGAGGGAAAACTAATCAGAAGAGGGTTGGCAAACAGAGGGAGAGCTTATAGAATACTGTCGGCAAACTAAGGAGAAGCTGATTGAAAGAGGGTTGGCAAACATAGGGGAAGCTGATTAGAAGAGGGTAGTGTTGTCAAAAGCCCCTGAGGCGCTCGCCTAGGCACTCAGACGCCACCATTCAATGCCAGAGCGCCTCAACTACCCCTAGGAAAGGCACCTCATTCAATAAAATTATATTTTCAAAGGATTTCTTGTATTCTCATTTATTCATATATCACAAGCAATTATATATATTGAATATGAGATTATCAAATAAAAACAATAACTTCATACACATGTTTAAATATGTAAGGATGCATGTTTTTGTGAATATGTGTTATTGACACATATTTTCCTTTATATAATACTTACAAGTTTTAAAAAAAGTGCTCTAAACTTGTCACTATAAACCATTTGTTTAATTATCTTTTAGTTACATTGATGTGTTCATGTATTCCACAATAGAATATTTTGATGCTATTATTTATACATTTTTTACTATTTTTTTCAATTAGAGCCTCCCTTCGCTCAGGCGAGCACCTAGGGTGGCGCCTAGCGCCTTAAGAAATATGGGGTCTTAGCACCTCAAGAGTGCCGCGCGCTATTACAGCACAGGAAGAGGGTAGGCAAACAGAGTGACTGGAAGAGAATGGGAAGCTGATTGAAAGAGGGGAGGCAGAGAATGGAAGATGACCTAAATTTTTTCATTTTATGTGAATCGGTGCACTTGACTTTCTAAGGTAATGCAACTAGTGCCTTGTGTGCGGCCAAGGCAAGGGGGGTGTGCTTCGCCCCAATGCACGCCTGAGTTGCTTTTGACTACTATAATACCAAGTCCAAATGTACAAATTGTATTCATTCTTCATCATGCACATTCATGTAATTGGCTATAATCAGCAAAACAGTAAGAAGACAAAATACCTAAGTGACATAAGATCTAGACTATGCATAGACCACCAAATAAATTTTTCCTAACAAAATGGAACTAAAAGTTACACATGGAAGTCTAAAACTCTCAGTGAAATTCAAACTCCAATTTTCTCAATGAATGCTTGATAAAAATAATTTTACTAAATGCATAAAAAGAGACACAGCATAATCATTTGCTGAGTGTGTGTGTGCGCGCGCGCGCGTGCGTGTGCATGTGTGTATTCTTTTATAGGTGACTGACAAAATCCTATCGTTGATTGCACTAGTTTGTTTCATAAAGAATTTTAAGATTAACTTTTCCATTCCTAAGTAAAAAAGTGGACTGATACATCAAACCTCGCTAGTTTGGATTAACGCTTGGCTGTTTCTGTAAGTGAACTAAGGTTGGCCAGAATGTTATTTCACTTAAAGGAATTCTGGAAGAGGGGAACATTTATTAGGATGGGAGAAGTTTGGTGTTAGATTGGTGCATAGAGAAATAACTGCCAGCAATATGTTTCTCCAATATTCTATTTAAGACAAAATGGTTTTAATTTTGTCTCTTTGCAATTCTGCATTATGATTTAAAAATGGGTCTCTCCTGGAAGATACAATGAGGCTTGAGAGTCCTTTGCCTACCACAAATCAAGAAGCATAACACAAGTAAACAACATATTATGCCAGAGTAGGAATGATCATGTTGAGAAAACGTTTCCTATATAGAAATCATCATTTTCTAGCAATGAATGCAAATATGAAATATCAAACAAACCAATGAATACAAATGGACAAAGATCTTATAATTTTTTTTCAAAAAACACATGCACAAACATAATTAGAAATTACCATGGTGTTCCCAGAGCTAGGATGTGGAGTGGGTGCATACTGAACAGTTTGGGTCGAGATCCCAGGGTGCAATTGTAAATTTGAAGGAGATGACTGAATATGAGATTTCGAATTATTCTGCTGCTCACTAGCTTCGCTATTATCTGGACAAATATCTTCATAAGTATCATAGTTACAAATGAAATAGTATTTTAGACACCAAATAATAAGGGCAATCAATTTATAAAGCCCAAAGAGGCTGCCTTTTAGCAAGAATCTTTTTTTACACTCTCAAAAGTCTCAAATAGCAAAAGGCTAAAATATTGTATACCTGATTAAAAACCACAGAACTGGCCCGTTAACTATTTTTTAGACTTCTAGACAAACTTCCAAAAGTAGGCCAAATAAGCATGAAGACCATATCTAGAAAGAGTGGAATCACTGTAACATTTCCAGAAAATTAAATGACTTGCAGTGTGTTTGGAAACCATAACTTCAAGGAACTCAATTAAATTCAATTCATTTTACATGAAATGTAGCAAATTTCTATACAAAGTTAACAATTGAATCCCTTCGAATATTGGGTTTTCAAACACACCCTTACTATTTCAAAACAGTCATTACCAATTTATCATCGGATTCTAAGCCTCCTCACTGAAAAACAAAACAAATAATCCACAACACACTCCCAACTGCACATAAACTAAAAGAAATTAAGTTTATTTTAGGAATTTTTATAAATCTTACGCAACCAAACTGTAGCATAGTTTCAATTTCTTTTTTCAGATTGAAAGAAAAACTATAGCGTGCTAACATAGATATCATTAAGCCACCTATTAATCAACAAATTAGTAAAATTACCTGAAAGATCATGCATAGATGTCATGAGGCAATTATGCATTCAGAATCCACAATATTCAATCTGGCAGAACAATTGCAATATTAAGGTTAAATGTGATATGAAGCATGAGAGCAGAAAGCTTTATTGAAGAATGAAAACATAAATAAAAGCATCTACAAGGCAGTATTTTGTTTCAAACTTTCAATCAAAAGCTGATATCCAACTTTATCAAACAAAACAACAATTGAATCATAAAAATATATAGAACACCCAAAAGTAGAGAATTCCATTGACATTAATCACGGAAAATAAAATTATTCTAGACCACAAATCAAAAACATGGCAAAGCTACTAGCTATCACATAAAATACATCCAATTAGATTCAACAATGGACACCTTTTGGTTACGTGAAGATCCCAAGAACTGTTTTAGATCGAGAAAACAGCGTCATAGAAATGTTTTCTTATTCAACCATTTTTAATTAAAAAAAACACTATGACTACATGAGGGCCAACGATATGAAGAGTCCTGCTCCAAGTGATACAACAGTTCCCATCTTAATGGTACAACTTAATTGTAGCATATTTACAGCCAACGTAAGCAAAAAGAGAAAAAAATAGTTCACTAAATTTTCATCCATCTTCATAATATATATCAAGAGAAACCCACAAAATCCCAACCTCGGGTGCTTCATGTTGTCAATATGTGGTGTTATCGTGTCTAACTACTGAATGGCGAGACTATGTCTTGTTTTAGCTCCAATGGCTCAATTCAAACACTTTCAGGGTTAATGAAAAAAATACTATATATATAGAGTGATATTTTTTCTAAATTGCCTTCTCAAAGTCAATAAGAAGAGGTAACATACTACAGTCAATTTTTGTCCTTACTGAGACATGAATGGGAAAAAAAAAAGTAAGTAGGTGAAGAGAAGCGTGCATAGACAGACCATAAAGAAGTAAAAACATAGCGCAAAAGCATGTTGTTAAAATTTTGTAATGTCAATTGGTATGTTAACATGCACAATGACATAACTCACCATAACCTATTTATTCATAATGTGTAATGCCTACAGCAAGTGGCTGAAAATATCGACAGTAACATCCATTAATATGACATGGATAGCCCGAAACTGGAGCACGTTATAAAAAAATTGAACCATGCATAACATAATTTCCAATGATTCAGCTATTACTGTTCTTTCAATTGGAATACTAGTGTAGTTTACTAATTAATGTATGAGCAGAATATATCATCTCAAACCAATTTCAAAAGGAAGAACAATGTAATCGTTGGCTTTATATAACAATAAAAAAATATATTGTATTCAAACATAAGCAACGGCATATTTTAATAAGATCAAAAGAGTCCTAAAGGCAGCAGCCATTAGCTAATTTGTTCTTAACTATGTACTAGTTTTTTCCTTGTGTTATTACAAAGATTAGGGATAATGAAACTCTAAGGTATTCCCTCAAATTTCTTTTAAATTTTACAACAACAAACCATTCATTCGTTCAAAAAAACTAATCAACAGATATCTTCAATGGCTTATATCGATAGAAGGAGAGAAGCAACACAGAAAACATGGTCCAAGAAAAGAATAAAGATGAGTCAAAAATTATTATAGTATAGAATGTGGAAGGGGTGAACATATTAATTTAAAATTATCAACCAATTTTACCCAAAGTTGTTCGTCAAATTAGTTCTTATAATCCAAGTAAATAAAAAAAGGGAATCAATGAAGAAAAGCACATAGTCTGTTAAGAAAACTAAATTGCCGTCATAGAAACTAATCGCGTTTTTCACTCTCGTGAACTCAAATAGTATCCAATAATAAACTGAAACAATTGCAATAAAAGTTGGCAATCTTTCTCCAATAATACACTGGTAACCAACTCATGATTCCAGGAACGAATTCAAAAGCCACGAACGAGCACCTATTCATGTTGGAAAAAGGAAAGCATAGAGAAACAAGGGAATTGAAAAGGAAGAGCATAATTGAAATGAGGAAGAAGAGAATTAGGGTTGGGAAGCAGAAGACAAACCTGAGAGATTGGAAAGGGAAAGGTGCAGAGTGGCAGCTGGTGAAGAAAGGGTTACGGAAACAACCATACAATTAAGCAATCACTCACTTCTGTTGTTTCAGATTTTTGGGAAATTGTTTATCTTCGTTTCTCTGCGACAAAACACTCGTCACTTTTTCATTATTTTCTTTCTTTGTTCTTTTATTCGTCACATAAATACCGTCTTTCCTTTTGTATTAGTACCGTCGGTAATTTTCCCTCCTTTTGTAAACTAATTCGTCAGTAATTTGATTTTTATCCTTAAATAAATAAAGAACTCTGTCTAATACATTGGAACCCTGAAATAGTCTCAAAATGTCTATTTATCCTGAAATTTTTTTAAAATTTTTAATAATATATTGAATTTGTAAAAAATGCATCATTTTATCCCTTCAATATAATATTTCAATCTATGATTGACAAGTAAAAAATTAAAAACATGGTATTTTAGAAAAGTCAAACAATAAAAAAAATTGACGCATGATATTGAGAGCGGAATGATACACTTTTGTAAATTCATGATATTATTTAAAACTTTTAAAAATCTATGAGACATATAATGACAAATTCAAGAGTTTCTATATATTCAAACCTTTTTGTTTTCGTAATTGTATATTTTTTTATCAGTTTGCTAGTTGTATGACTTGTATCCTTAGTGAAAAAAAACTTTCTTTCTCATTTCGTAGGAATACTATTTGTTTTGTGTTATGTTGCAAGTTGACATTTACTCATACCCTAAGTGAAATGTTGAAATAATATATGTGATTATGAATTTAAATCATTTTAGGTTTAAAATTGTAAAAAAGTATTAATTAACGAATAAAAAATATACAATTAAAGATAAATACACTAAATTTTACCAACAATAAACTATGTAAAAAATTGAACTTAATCATTTAGTTAATTAACATTTAACGATAATAATTTATACTTCATTAATTAGTTAATTTATAATGTGGAGTATATTTTCTTAATAAAAATGAAAAATAAGGTATTACTTTTATATAGAAAAATAATATTGGGATTCTTAATTTTGTGAGACCCTAAACGAACGCCTCAGTGGTTTCTACTCTGCATTTACTAACAAGAATATTTTGAATGCATATTATGTTTCTAACTAAACTAAATTGTATGAGTAATGGAAATGATTTATCCTACCACTTGAAAACTAATTGCACACCTCTTATTTATTAATATCCTACTTCGATTTATTTGAATGTTTACTTTGTTCTTTAACTCACCCCAGTTTTCATTTGGCATTACTATTAACTGATCCAACACTTTATTATCTTCAATTAGTCGGGTAACCATATGTCATGTTGCTCATTGAGCTTCTTGAACATTATAATGAGCAGGCAGTTTTCGTCGTGGATGCTTCTAAAGCAATTTATGAATAGTTAAAATGTTAAATAAAATGATTTATGTAAAGTCTTATAAAGTATTAATATATGTAAAAAATAGTTTCTTGGAATATATGAATAAATATAGCATTCAGTGATTATAAATACTTAATAATAACTAGCCATACTAGCTTTTAACATATAACATGTTTATAAAATAAAATGTAAGACATTGTTTATAAACTTAACATTTTAACTGTGAAAATTACATTAATATATAAATTCCAAGCTTAAAAATAAAGGAGAAGCGGGCAGACAGACCGGAATTTGGGGAGAGAATCTGGCCCAGGAATTAAAGTGGGGCTCACAATAGAGGCTGACCGCAAACCATAAGTTGTTGAGTTGGAGGATATGATCTGGTGCATGTGGGTCCAGGATTCACGCGCTTGTTTTCTTCCGTGAGTATCAATATCATCTGTCTAGATTAGACCTGTTCGTCGGGCGAGTCGGGCCGGATTCGGGCCAAGTTTGGTAATTTTTTACAAAAAATGTTAACGCAAGCCCGTACTTTAGAACTTCGGGTTCGGGCCGGGTTAACAAGGTCATTTCCAAACCCGGCCTGAATATTTTATTTATTATTAATTTTTTTATTAAATTAATAGAAAAAATTTAAAAAAAGTTAAAATATGTTTACATTTTAAATATAATTGCATTGTTTACTTAAAATCTTTAATATTTAGTGACATTTATTGTAACCAAGTATAAAAATTTAATAGGATAAAATATAAAATCTTAAAATAATAATAAATTTAATGTATAAATATATAAAATTATTCGTTAAACCGGGTTCGAGTATTTATATAAAAACCAAGCTCGGCTCATAAATTTTCGGGTTTTGACGGGCTCGGACCGGGTTTTTAAAAAAATATGTATCTAAACTCGGCCCATGAAAACGGGCTTGACCGGACCGGGCGGGAACAGGTTTAGTCTAGATAGGCACATGGCAGTTCCATGTATACTAAGTTGGACCCATTCTTTTTCATACGTAACACATGGCAGTCCCTTTTCTTTACATTGTTTTTCTAATTCCCATTTGGTTAAATACAATGCACAGGGAATAAATAAAAGCCGTATTGGATTAGAAAATTTGATGTCACACTCAATTTTTAAAAGGATCAGAACTTTCCTTAACTTGGTAAAAAGGACAATTTACCCCCTTAACTTGGCAATTAATTACGGTATTAACTAGTTATTTGAGAACGATCATGTGATTGATTGATGACAAATACTTAGCTCAATATGTTGGCCATTTTCATTAAGTAAATGTCTTATTGTTCAGTTAGTTCTCGAACTCCCACAAGATGTTGATATTCAATATCTAACATTATTTTGATTTAGCAAGCTATAAATAATATATTTTTCTTTTCTTTTTGCTTCCATTATGTAATTACATTCCAAATTGTTATTCCATAATGTTGTGAGAACAAGATCTTGTGAGATAATAACTTTTGAATTTGAAAAAACAATTTTATTCCCTCCCTTGAAATTTTTTTTACTATTAACGATTTTTGTAAGTATTGGATATTAAATACAAAAACTCTCACTTCCATTTTTTAAATAGTAGCAAACAATATGAGTTATTGAATTATTATACATTCGTACATGCGATATTATGTTCACGAGATTTGTCTTGAAGTAGGGTAACTGAAAAAACAGCAGCATTTGTTAGTTAATTTTCTTTTGTGTAATGCTACATGGTATGTACTAAAATAATGTAGGAAAGATGACATCTATTTTAACTTTTGTATTTGAGTCAACCATGGCTGGCTGCTATTTTCATATTATTTTTATTGTTGTTATTCATTTGGGATGGCTAAAAATTGCGTCCATTCTTACATGGCATTATTTTCTTGACGGGCTTTAAAAAACATTTCTTATTTTTTTATTTATTTGTAAAATAAGGTTTAATGATATTTTTTAGTAAGAGAGGGTATGTGTTTTATAAAATTACATAGAGGATTTTAAATATTAAATTATGTCATGAAAATAAGTAATTTTGTACGCTTTTATCTGAATATTTGTCAGATAGTTAATAAAAATACAATACATCTCAATGATAAATTTTGTAATTATTTGAACATTGCAAATATTTTTTTTAATTAAATTATGATAACAAACTTCAAAAATCATAAAAATAAAACAACTTTGAAAATTTTTTAAATCCTGATGCATGATTTTAAATTTATTAGGTTTTAATTACTAGAACGATGAATTGTCTAAAATATTCAATGTAACACTACTATATTGAAACCAAAAACTCTTTCTTGGAAATTTTTTGAAACCATAAATCTCATTTTGTAAAATAACTCTTCAAAACTCGTTTTACAAACGAGTGAATTTACATGATATTTTTTCTCAGTTTACCCTGTTCTTTTTGGAATAAACTTAAGGTTCACTCTAGTTTTCCTCTGCATACATTCAAAATAATTTTATTAGCATCATTTAATTCATTTTGATTCGATCCCGAAGAAAATGATTGTGCTTTTTATTGGTTTGAAATATTTGAAACCTAATTTAAACTGAAATGAACTTAAAATAAATATGAAAGTTTCCACTACACTTGTTTTTCATAAGCAAAATTTTGATCATCAACTACAAATCAATTTACTCAATTAAGTTTAGTTATCTATGTTATAAATTTATATTAAAATAAATTCATCTCATTGCAATCTAATTCAATTCTGTAACATCCCATTTCATAACATCGTAATTGCATTTAGATACATATGTTATATGTCATGAAATTTATTATGTGGTATAATTATATATTATATATTATATATTATTTTAAACATTAGTTTCAGTTATATAAATACGAAAT
>CATIWQ010142355.1:0-16679 GCA_949673415.1 Euphorbia schlechtendalii | reverse complement strand
TTTTAATTAGGCCACACGGGCCTCGCCAAAATCAAATCGAGCATACGTGATATATCCCCTGTGCTAACCTTTGTGGATGCAGGCTAGATGTATGTTTAGGATTTATTTTCCTTCGGGTATTGCACATATTTTACGGGAAATGTAAATAATATGTTAGCGGGCGGTTGCATCCCCTGATTTTTGAAGCCTTGTAATTTTATTTTCCGCATTTACTTTCTGCACTTACTTACTGTTTTGTGGATGGTTTATTTTTCCGTTTTGTGAATGTTTTATTATTTCACAATACGTGAATCATGCATTCAACTTCAAAAATGACATAAGTGCGAATATGCACAATTAAAAGAAAACGGTTTTCTGTAGATGTAATATATTGTGATCACTTAAGAAATAAGCAACTTATCCCGGACCCGAATCTCTGTGTCTTGGTGGGCCTTCCCCCGGACGTTAAGCCTCACAGGACTCTAATTCTTGGAAAGAGCTAATCCAGGCGGTGACTCCACACTGAGAGACGGCGGATTCGGGTTCGAACCGATCTTAAACGTTTTCGCCTTTTTCTCTTTTTAACCTTTTTTTTTCCTGGTCCCAGACCCAGTACCTTTTATTCTCTTTTTCAAAACATCCCGGTGGACCGCGCCTATGAACCCTGCACGCTCTTGGCCCACCGCTCCGTGTCGCCCGCTCACACCAAGCTTATCTGAACTCATCCTCTTTACGTAAGTAGGACATCCCCAAACTTTCAGGTGAGAAAGAGTGGGTTGTTTACCATACCATAATTCGAATGGAGTTTGATCAACTGATTTAGAGGACCCTCTGTTTAAAATATAAATTGCGCTCTCAAGTGCATAACCCCAAAAGGATTTGCTAAGTTTTGCTTGGCTCATCATGGACTGAACTTTATCGAGTAGGGTTCGATTCCTCCTTTCTGACACTCCATTATGTTAGGGTGTAGAGGTGTCCATTAGGATAAAATACCATTATCCATTAGATAATCTTGAAACTCTTGGCTTAAGTATTTACCACCTCGATCAGATCGAAGGGTCTTGATACTTTTCCCAAGCTATTTCTCTACTTCGGTTCTGAACTCTTTGAATTTCTCAAAAGTTTCAGACTTATACCTCATAAGGTACAGATAACCATATCATGAGTAATCGTCGATAAAGGTTATGAAGTAGACTAAACCCTCATGTATCTTAACACTCATTAGACCACATACATCAGAATCTATTATTTCCAAAGTACTAGTCGCACGTTGTCCCTTTCCTTTGAAAGGTTTCTTAGTCATCTTCCCTTTTAAACAAGGTTCGCATGCATCATTGAATTCCCATTCCATTGGGCCTAAGTCTCCACATTTGTTTAACTTAGTTAAGCGAGTCTCATTTATATGGCCTAAATGATAGTGCCATAAGTATGAGGATTTCTCATTATCTAATCTTAATTTCTTAACAATGTTCATATTTAGAATTTTGATTTTAGTGTTTAGAACATAAATGCCATTCACAGATATTCCACAAGCATAAAGAACATTATCATGTTGAATTTGACATTTGTTATTAGAAAATAAAACTTCAAATTCCTCTGTTGCTAAAACTGCAACAGAAATAATATTCTTAGTAACAGTGGGAATAAAATAGCAATTGTTCAAAACTAAAACTAGGCCACTAGGAAAACGAAGGCTATATGTCCCTACAGTTATTGCAGTAACTCGTGCTCCATTTCCAACTTGTAGGTTCATTTCCCTCTTTGCAAGCCTCCTATTATTCTGCAATCCCTGCACAGAAGTACAAATATGAGTAACACAACCAGTATCTAATACGTAAGTAGACTCATAAGGAATTTTAGAGAAACTCTCTATCATGAACATACCTAAAGTAGATGCCTCACTTGGCTTCTTCTTCACTTGTTCAGAAATCTGAACCTTGCAATCCTTCTTCCAATGGCCGGCCTTGCCACATCGGAAGCAGACATTTGCAGTTCCTTTCTTACTTTTCTTCTTCTTACTGATTTTCTTCTTGGCACTCCACCCTTGGAAAGGTTTGGTTTTCTCAACCAAAAGTAAAGCCTTTGGATCCTTTCAAATATTAGGCTCTAACATTTTTAGAATGTTGACCAACTCGGGAAGTGTGTTGTCGATCTTATTCATATAATAATTAGTCACAAAATGTGAATAAATATCAGTTAATGAGGTAAGAATCAGATCCACACATAATTTGTGATCCATCACAAAACCCAGTCAAGTCAGTTTCTCTTTATAACCCAATAGTTTAAGAGAATGTTATGGTGCTGAAGTGCCATCCTGCATCTTTGTTCCGAATAAGAGTTTTGACATATCAAATCTCTCTGACCTAGCTTACTCTTAAAAGAGCTCATGAAGATGGAGAATCATGGCATCGAGGTTCATGCTCTCATGCTGAAACTCAGAATCCATGGTTGCCAGCATTATACATGCCACTATTTCACTATCTTTTATATGCTTCTCCCATGCTTCATGTTCATTGGCATTAGTTTCAACATTAGGCTCATCAGGGAGGGACTGATCTAAAACATAAGATATCCTGTTGGTTCTGATGACTATCCTCACCACCCTAAACCATCAGTAAAGTTTGAACCTTTTAATTTGTTGTCAAGAATTGAGCAAAGGTTTATGTTCGGATTCATTGTTCAACCTAGATATAAGATAGAATTTGTTTAGACATTAGTATATGTACATGCATTTAATATAAGGTCTTTAATTAAACACATAATTCTTCCTATTTTCTCGACATTCAAATAGCCCCTTCTATTTAAATTCAACAAATTTGGTCAAACCAATTTTCCCTAGTAGGTAGCATCCATAGCCACTCATCATGACCCCACTATCGTAGGTCAAGCCACAATAAGACATCCATGGTTGGAACCCATCCATTTATATCTCTTGTAATTGCTAATCCATTTGAGTTCATGAAACATTGATACCAAGCCCAAGCATTCGGATGTAGCTCAGTCAGACAGATCCCCCAAATCGTCAAAAGGTCACAGATCGACTTTGGAAGAGGCTTCTTGAAGCCGCTTTGAAGCATATCCATATATACACTAAAATGGTCATTCAGAGGTGCATTCACCTATTATTTCTCAAAAGGGAGAAGGACATGGCACTATTGTAGCCACTCAAACATCACCACCTCGTGCATGATGTAGAGCTCATGAATCATTGATACCATATCATCCACCCAGGGTGTCATCTGTCTCTCCCTTATTGGTGCAGATGATGTAGAAACCTCTTCACCCTTGTGGGATCGACGTGGGGCTTGCTCTTCGACCCCAACGATCGGGTCATCCACCAAATTCTCTCCTTGCTCCTCCTCCCCTTACAAGGATGGCTTAGGTATGGACAGCTCCATCCATTGTCTAGATGACTCTCCACTTCTAGTATCACTCATGCCCTCTATCTCAGACGCATCACCCCTCATTTGACTAGATAGAGAATTCTCAAAGTCAATCACTCGGTTCACAATCTTTTTTTATCTAACACATTTAAGTTTTGGTGAGGCAATGGTATTTAGAGGTTTTGTTAAGTACGTGTTATAAATATGTTCTTCCATCCATCTCAACCACTCGCTACCACTACTACTGCTGCTATTGTTACCGGATGGGAAAGGCTCATATTCTACCATCTTCGTGAGACGATTATATAACTACAAGCAATGAATCTAAAGATTTGAAACCTAGTCAAGGCTAGTTTTTTTAGGGGGAAACTTCAAAGCGAAAGATGTTTTATAAACTTTAGATCAAATGTGCATAAAACAGGAAGAACATTGACAAAAATTCCAGAAATGATGCAAAAATCAAACCCAAATAAAGTTAAAGCAAAGTGATCCCAAATATTAAAAGGTTTGAGCAAATCAGAAAAGAAAAGGGGAGTGAAATGCTTACTTGATTAACTAGAAGTACGGTTGATCGGAGAAAGAAGAAGGTGACTTGAAATGCCTAAGAAAATTGCTGAAAACTTGCTCTGAAGATAAATAAGAAGGGAAATGCAAAAAGGAAATGAAGGCAGCAGCGCTTTTATAGGTACGATTTGACATTTGAAGAGACCATTGGATTTAAGGTACGTGGCACCTCATCAGCGACTTAGATTTTGCATGTGTAACAGCTATAGCCAATTCCAAAGAACTTCAAGAAATGCGGCTAAAGTGATGAATTCCATGTGACAAGGCTGAAATCAAAAGAAAAATGAAAGCGACGCGATCAAAATTATAAGGAATTCAATTACACAGCTTGGGACTATTCAACGAGCAAGTAACGCGGTTGCATAGGAGATACTCACTCGGTTGATGAAAGACCTAGAAGGATTTTTCACATACTTATAAAGGGGCTTCTGATAACCCGTTATGGTTTAGTCATGCGCGTGGTCGCCACTCGTCCATCACTGCGTGGCGACATAGTCCCACCGGATGACTGAAGAAATGCAGCAAGTCTTCTCCAAATGTAGAGATGTCAGGTCATCTCCCATATTTATCCAACCAATTAAGGATTCAATCCTAATTGGATTCTACCTCTTCAAACAAGAGATGCACTTCTAGTAGGATTGTTCCACTAGTGATAGAGATTGCCTCCATCGCTACTTGGACTCTTTCATCTCCTATATATACAGACCACCACTACATATTAGAGGTACATGATTCTTACCTATTCTCTCTATATTTTTCTCTACCTCCTCTCTTAAATCCGTAAGCTAACTTAAGCATTAAGGAGGCTACGCCGATCACATGGCTAGTCCAACTCAGTTACCCCTTTTTTCGTAGGTTCCAACCACATAAGATCAACATTCTGAAGATAGGCACATGAGAAGCACTTTCTCACACCAATCTTTCAGTAAGTACATGATGAGTAGAGTTAAATCTATATAACAAAATCAATTAGCTTTCTTTAAAGGTGTAATGCATCTACACTCCCATAAACTTGTTCAAAATGGGCTTTTACCAGTACTAGCTTTGAAATTTTATTGATATCCCCCTGAACTTGTTTAAAACAAGTCAATCTACCCCCTCATCATCATGAGTCAGTATTTTGGTTGGTTTGACTTTTCAAATATATCATTTTCTAATTTTTTTTCTTTCCAACTAGAAGCTGATCACATGTGACGTTGGGGGGCAAATTTTAAACAAGTTCAGAGGGGTATTTGATGCATTTGAAAGTTAAGGGTGGCAATAGCCCAATCTAAACAAGTTCAAGGGGTTGTAGATGCATTAAGCCTTCTCTAAAACATTATAAACAACTCCAATTATATTATACTCTGAATGAATGTCTAATTAGTTTCTTCTCTTTCAAAGTCGGGACATTGTAACTCGTAAACTACTCAGATTAGGAAATCGTGAGAGACATGATCAGCTTTTGAAGTGGATAGCCCTCGCTAGCCCGTATTTGGTTGTCTCGGATGGTGGTATTTCTCGTTCTCTGTTGGTTGAGGTGGAAGATCGAATTTTATGGGATTTGGATCGAAGCATGAGGTTCTCGGCCTCTAGTTATTGTAATGGATGGTATCGTTCTTTGTGCAATATGAAGCTGAGCATTGATTTTAGAATCATTTGGAAAGCTTGTGTGTTTCCTAAGGTGCATTTTTTTTGTGGCTTCCATGCCATGGGAGGCTCCCATCAAAAGTGTTTTTATTCCATCGAAGTAGTGTTAGCGACATGAAGTTTCCTTTTTGTGACGAAGACGGGACTATGGAGCATGCTTTGTTTCATTGCCCTAGTTGTTTCGCCATTTGGAGAGAGGTGTTTCTCTTGTTTGGGATTACGGTTACTATACCATATAATGGTTATGCTTTTCTTCAAGTGTGGCGATCTTATTTCAAGCAAGGATCGTGTCAAGACTTCACGACTTCTCTTTGGTTGCTCATGGCTTGGAATATTTGGAAGCGCAGAAACAAGACTTTTTGCTTTCTAGCTTTTATCTTTGTTGCTTTATCTATAAAAGTAGGAAGCATTCACTTGGTTTTGTTGCAAGTGACATTTTTAATTGCCCGAATATTGTAATCTCTTGTAACTGATTGAAGTTATTCTTATATTGAGAATGGCTTCGTGCTAATATATTCGCCCGGGGATGGGCGCTCTTATCCCTCCCTCCCTTGGGTTTTTCGAAAAAAAAAGTTAAAAATCATAATGATTTTACTATTCTCTACTAGTTCAAAATTAAGTTGGCAAGCCTTTTTGGTTACAATGCTATGAAAAACCTCATGTCATAGACGTGAATATTAACACAAAACCAATCAACTTAAGTTTCAATTTCACTTTTATATTTATATATATCCTATGAAACTATATTCAACATGAAATATCTCATATTAGCCACCGTTCACATTTTTTAATCGTTTCTACATAATAACTAAAATCAACTGCTACTATAATTTGAAATTTTTGCTTCCTCTGTATCTGAACTCTAATTTTTATCAATAAATTCTATAAACTTCTATCATGTTGTCCTATATTTTTCAAATAGACGTTTGGTAAATTGTAAGGGTGATTGAAATTAAAATATTGAAATGAAACAGATTCAATTCATCAGAAGATTTGTAAATAAAATGAATTTAATTTAATTTATGTGAGAATTGACTTTCCAAACACAAGGTCACATCTAGCTTTTAACTCTTGCATTGTCCTTGTGCTTTGAAATCAACTTAAATTATGAATAATGATAGACATAGACATAAATGCATTATTGTAGAAACAGCGGCAAAAATTAGCAACTGAATTTTAGAACGTACAACTACAAATTGTAAATAGCGATTAATTAGAAAAAAAATTGAAAAATTGATATGCACAAAGTATTTGGAAATTTCGTGGACGTAATTAAGTTGATATATTCCTTTCTTTATTTTAGGCTTACAAATGAAGGGGTGGTGAAAAATTCAACTAAAGAAGACAGGGCCGTATTTGTTGACCTTAATTAACTAATATTTTCATTTTCCTGTTTCAACGAGGTTTGGACCACCGACTCTAATTATGTTAAATTTCTTTCAAACTACATAGTTCATCAAATTTATAAATTAAATTGAATTCGTTTGCTTTAGTTCTGTTCACAAATTACAAGACTTCAATAGCCAAACACTTTCCCAATTTACTAGGAGTTTGCGGTTAGATCAAGTGCTTCCATCAATAGTTTGATAATCATATTTTGTCATTTTGTACAAAAAGACAAAATTTTCAACGTTGTTTTGGGTCAAAGTTTTAGTGCATAGGACAAATACTTTTTTTTTTTAATGAGGATGAACACCGAAATTTCGGACTCTATTTATTAAAAAAAAAAAAAAGAAACAAGAAAAATAAAAAGAGCTAAAAGTAGATATGAACAATCAATCTAAAAAAATTTAAAATTAGACCCATTCCATGTGAGCTCGTTGTGCCAAGGTTACATAATTTTTGTTTTTCCGTGGCATTTAACCATGTCGCAAGCAAGGAACCTCTTCGAAATCCACTTGCCAATGGTTATCATGGGACGGAAGAGAAGTCTCACTTCTCCCTGGTTGTGAAGAGCTCGTCTCAGAGGTAGTTGCACTATCCTCAATCATAATTAGGTTTGTAGTGTTGCCTTAGAACAATTTAACATTCAAATTAATGCTCTCATAATTGAAGACACTCTTCAGAACCATTGGGTGTTGCGGAATAGAGACTAAATGTTCCCTGACCTAAACTGTAGTCGATTTAGTTTTCCCATCTTCCAAGCTACGCTGTCGTGGCAAATTCTGTGTGAAAAGAGCCAAATTAGGTGACTATCCTTGTTGTCCTTCCTCATTAGAATCACTCATATGAACCCATCATTCACTTTCTTTGTCATTTTCTTAACAATCTTTAACCCCTTTATGATATTATTGAGATGACCTTTGCAAACACGCTGTCCTGAGAAGAATTGGGCACCTCCTCTTGACTGTATCATCCAACTTTTCCTTCGAGGACGCGCTGCCCAAGGCGCCCTCTTCACTACAACTTTCCATCTCAAGCATTAAGGGATGTATAGAAGAGCTCTAATCTCGCTAGCAAGACCTACTATCATTCTCCTTTTACGAACAACCACGAGCCTGTGGTTAACCTACATCATAAGACTTGGCCTAGAGGCTTGGGCATTACCTTTCCTACAAGTGCCCAATCAACAGTGATTCTGTAGGGAATTGTCATAAAAAACATAACCGCGAAGGAGGAATTACCGGTTAAAATTTTCTCGAATTTGAATAAGATCTTCTCAAGAACCATTGATAGGGTTTCAAAACAATATATTTATAAAATAAAAACTTACTTGATAGTCTCTTTAAGAGACAGATGCCATTAAAGCTCTCAAGTGGAAGCCCTTCAATATCACGTGCATGAACTCCTATCGAAACGGGACCGGTGCTAACCAAATACACAAAGAATAAAGCGAGAAAAACTCCAAGAAAACCAAGAACCCCAAAATCATGAGATGCCAAACATATTGCCATTGAAAGGTGGCTGCTGTTCACGTTACCTAGCATTAGGTTTTTTTTGTTTGTTTTGTTTATTTACAGTCTAATTAGTCAATTAGGTTTAGGTTTAATTTAATTATGAATTTGGTCCAATTAATTTTAAGTTTAATAATTAAACCTCATAGTTTAATTCTTTAAACAAATTTAATTGTCAACTTTCATAATTTACAAATTAACCCATAGACAAAATAAATATTACAATTTAATCAAATAAATTGTTATACTACAAACAAATTTAATTAACTCAACTTAATCAATTAATTAATTTAGTATGCAATACTTTATGATTAAATTTATTCAATTTAATTATCTGACATATGAATTTATTTAATTTTCAATTAAATAAGTACCATATGTAAATACAATTTAATCAACTTAATTTAATTTAATAAATAATATTAAATAAATTATATTATATTATTAACTAAATTAATTTCTTGGAATTATATAAATTATTCAATTACATTAACTTGACATGTAAATTAATTAATAATCAATTCTTCATCAAGTCTTATAACATGTCATGTACAACGAATCATAGATCAATAGTTCTAAGCGCACGATTCTTTGGGTCTATCCATATGTTGGCAATGAGATTCACCCATAGACTGTAAGCGGATTCTAGCAAACCATTACAACCCTCAATTGGAACATAGTACAACCATCTATTAAAGATACTGAACCCAGTAGTTATCTCACAAAATCATTTGCCAGCTGACATTAATATGATGAACAAGAGGCATGATTCTTTTCACCCCTTATGCAGTTCATCGCATTTTTTTATCTAAAATAAAATGATAAAATAAGTCAACGACTTAGTGGACGCCCTTATCACTTTTATTCATCAAGTGGCCAGTGATTCATTTTGATTTATCAAATCGAATGATAATCATATCTCTTCAACACTACTACTAATGTGGTCATGAAATATACCGAGCATACCCGTACTTGTAATCCAATATTTAAGGATCTGTTAGTAATATACTACAACATACTCAATTCTATATCAGTAATAAGTTGAAATCAAGTCTGAGTACAACTGAGACTTACTCAGCAAATTATCTATGACATTCAACCATGTGATTTTCTTGTGTGGATTAGTCCAGCCCCTTGTTTCCACCATGTGCCCATGTTCATGATCTACTTTACCAAGTGACATAGCAACTACATTGCTATATGTCATCCAACATACAAGTCTTTCATTTCATTTTTTTCCCATAATTAAAATAGACTTGGGACATTTATAATTATCAATCAATGGATACTCTACTCATATTATATCATAAGATATAAATGCAGTAAATTATTGCCTTTATAATGTGATACTGTATAAACCAATATCTTCAAAACTAGGGCACATCAACAACTCCAACAATCTCCCACTTGAACTAGTTCACAATATGCATTGTCTTAATCTTTATAGATCCGGCCTAACCTTAAGTTCCATCCACGATGGACTTTTGGTTAGACAATCAACGACATTATTCCAGTGTCCACACCATGTAATGACATGTCATATGACATACTAAAAACATGTTCGAACTTTGTGACTAGGTCTCTTAAGCTTGTGCATTAGCCCCATTTTGTTGTAGAAAAAATTAAGTATGTCTAGGATCCATCCATCCTAACTTACTTATGAACTTCCTAGTCCAAACACTTACCATTGTAGCACGACATGCTACTATGTGCTTAGTTTCTGTTGTAGAATTAACAAATATAGTGTATAGAGCTCTTAGCTCATATTATAACTTTCAGCAATCTTAACAAAACTAGAGTACACCTAGTCTTTAGGTTAAACCGATTGGATCAAATCTAACTTTATAGATTTCTATCCTAAAGGTCATTATCTTGGATCCGATCTAGCAATGTAAATCTATATTCCGAAAGAATATCACGATTTTGCCTAAAGCTTGCATTGCAAAGTATTCACTTAAACTTAAGTGAGCTGCTTCCAATTAAATAACTCATATCTATACCATCTCAATATAATGTTTGGAAACGTGACCACTATTCTGATTAACATCACATACACACATTGTCCATAAAAGCATCATTAAATGACTAATTGAAAATTCCAAATGCATTCTATCACCTTAACAACTAAAGGTGAGATGATCTAGTTATCAACTAAATTATGATCCATAGATTGCATTTCAGCTTTATTGGCTTTTACAATATCAAGCCAATTAAGAATTTTCAATAGTCTTCCAAAGGGTTTAAAGCCTCTTACTCATGCTATATGATGAGAATCATCAACAATCTTGAGAAAGCATGTCCCTCAAGTTTGTAAGTGCAATTGTGACTTTACAACTTATGCTTTAAATGCATGAAGTTTAAATATAAATCTGACTTGCCCTTTTAAGAATTTTTGCGCTTTGAACTTGTTAGTTCAATCGTGCTCCCACTACTTTTATTAAAGATTTATATCTTTTAGAAAACACCCTTGAAAGCCTCAAACATCATGTTTAGGCAAGGTCGTAGGTGCAATACCCTTTGGGTTTCTAATGGGTAGTTCACAAATAGGCTTAAATTGATTTTGTGCCAATATAACATCAATATTATGGAATAGATTATTAATCTTATGTCAACAATGTGATTCAAATTTCACTTTTCAAAATCAAGTGAAAGACACATTAGGATTGAGCCTATCCATACTTCATATGATGCTCTTTCAATAACCTCAGTCAAAGTGTGATGCATTTAACCAGTAGTCAGGAATTATGTCCTTAGTTCTATCTTTAGGAGATCAAAATGAATTATTTTGAATATACCATATCTAACATAGCATTGTTCCCCCCTTTGAATACTCCATCACAATGGTTTGCTCTAGGGTGATCCTAAGCTTTATGAGTAGATAGCTTAGTCATATGTTTCTCGTTAACTTGATTGAAATAACTTTTTGATTTAGACTAAATCAAGCATCTCATGCTTCTCCATTTTGTATTTATGTTATAGATCAAATTCATTTTGATAGACTCAAGGATGAACTATTCCAAACTTTTAAATTTAAGAATAACAATTCTCAGATATTTCAGTTCTATTCATTATCATTGAAAAAGTCGATATCTAGAAACATCATTGACTAAAATGGAAATAAAGTTCACAATATAAGTGAGTAAAAAATTCTCCTTTCAGACTCAAAATTATTTATCGGCTATCCTAAAGTGACATTCTTTAATCTTAATGGCCGTAACAAGAACACCATTTATGATTTAAGAATTCATCTCTTAGGATCCCAACCATCTCTCATCTTAAGATCCTGTGCATTATCAATGTTAGAACACATCAAATAGCTATTATTTCAGATGTTGAAGAGAGACAATTACATCTATATTATAAATACCTTTATGAAGAACATTTAATGCTCTTCATGAAATCTCCTAAATATTCAAGGACATGTTCTTATATTGTTTCCAAATACTTGTATTTGATATCGATGTCCTTTGGATGTAGTACAGACTTAACTTTTGTTTAGTCATGAGACCCTTAACTAGCAATGTCTCATCTATGCTCTTACGTTGAAATGTTCATAAAACATCAACTCTGGCTGAGACCCATTAATTGAACCCTTGGCTAGCTAAAGAAACTATTGTACCTTGTCGTTGTCATACTCATCTGTGACATGTGGGCCATAATGAATCTGTTATAAGATTCAAGCAGAAAGGTCAAGATAATTCTAACTATTAAGTCTCATACTAATACACTAATATGAACCAAACTCTTAGTGAGTTTCTCCATATTCTATACATTTGTATTCACAAAGATTATAATATCCATCTTATATGATTGAAATGCCTTAGTGATCAAGAATCTCTCTTGATAAAGTTGCTCATGAAATGTCTTGTTAAGAGACTTTGCCATAGCATAAGCTTGTAACTTCTCTAACTGTTTGCACAATTCAGGAACCATTAGAGGCAACACAAGGTGTTTCACATCAATCATTTCCATTTTTGAATTTTACATACCATCCAATTTGGGCCGATATAAAATCTCTTCTAGTGAGCATTTGACCTATTTACCAAATTCCTTTGATTCATGTCTCAAAACAAATCTAGAGCCCAATCAAAGAAGTATTGCCTAGATATCCAGTCCATTTCAAGGATATATCATAGTTTGAATGATTAGTTGTTAGTGTTGCTGAAATTAGTTTGTTATACTGCATAGAAAGATCAGTACAAGGTTGAAAATAAAGATCTTTAAAGCCATTAAACAAATTAATTAATCCTGATTAATTTATGTTGATGATTTTATTGGTTTTCTCTAAGATCCACAACCCTTCAATAATGAGCCAGACTGTGCTCGAACATGGAACCCATTATTGAATGTCTGGTAGGATAGACTATCCAATACTTTTCTAAAAAAGACTCTTGGTTGATGGACGTATTGGTACTTTACCCATCTGTATTCTTGGGCCGCCATTCCACATTTTAGCCATACTAAGTATCCTAAACCTCTACGGCCCACTAAGAACACAATGTGCCCTTCTGAGCATGTTGCTCATTATGCTACAATGTATGACAGAGTTGTGAATCTGGGAAATACTTTTAAGCAACTCAATATTTAATGGATTATTTAAGTATTATCAGCTTGTACATGAATCAGGTCCACGTAATTATTTTAGATATTATGTATCCATGTTCTATATATAAAATGAGATTTAATGTCCAAAATCACAATTTAGAATTTTTACAGGTATTAGCAAATATTGAACATTTAAACCAAATTACATTTGGGCCCATAAAATTCTCAAATATAAATTTTTAACATAGTAACCGTCATACTTATGTATACCAATATGATGGATTGATCATGACAATTATAATTACAACTATTATATTTAGTCGAAATACTTGGTGAAATTACTAAATTTTGACAATTGTGACTTAAAATCTATTAAGACCCAATGGTCAATATCCATTTCACAAAATATACAATTTTTCTCCCATTCGAATTAGGGCTCTATTACAAAATTTATCATCCCAACTATAACCGGTACCACAGTCTATTTTGGCTAATTTCACATTTAGAATATTTAATTTAATTAAATATTAATAGCACAAGTTAAGACTTTAAATTTTAATTCCAATTAATTAAAATTTATAATTTTAAAATATTAGAATTTATGGCACCGAATTTAAAATAACAAGATTGATATTTTGATACAATTCGGTTCGGTCATTTTAATTCTTAAAACATACTTTAGAAAATTTTAAATCATTAAAATTTAACTCCGAATTAAATAAAATACATGTTGATTTTATTAAATAATTAATTTTAAATTATTGACCACAGATAAATTAAAATATCTGTTAATTTAAAAATACAATATGGTTTAAGTGTTTTAACAAAACGAATTAAAGGCTAACATTATTTTAACCCGCTGACTTGCAAGACATGCCACTGCCATGAACAGCAAAGTGTCCCCGTTATGAACAGCAAATTCACGCCACTGTTTGTCTTTATCATTTTTTATTAATTAATTTTTATTTATTTATTTATTTGTATTATTAAAATATTTTTATTTATTTATTTATTTGTATTATTAAAATTTAATTAATTATATTATTAAACTAAAAAACATAAACTAATTACAAGAATGTAGTTACCAAGATCAAATAAATTAATTTGGGAAAAATATTAAAAACCTAAAACAATAATTTTGAAACTTTTTCTAACGAATAAAAGCTATTCACAAATCAAGAAACTTGATATTTTAACTAATTTAAAAATCGATTAATTACAAAAATCAATTTATCAAATTAATCATGTCAATTAATTAACTAGAGGAAAAAAATCACAAATAATAATTTCAAAATTTTTTCCATCGAGATGGAAAATCCATAGGAATAAAAAAATCCTAAAAAATCCTTTTGATAGAACCAGGCTCGGATACCAATCGTAGGGAAATGTCATCGAAAACATAACTGTGAAGGTAGAATTACTGGTTAAATTTTTATCGAATTCGAATAGGATCTTCTCAAGAACCATTGATAGGGCTTCAAAATAATATATTTATCAAATAAAAACTTACTTGGTAGTTTGTTTAAGAAACAGATGCCATTAAAGCTCTCAAGTGGAATCTCTCCAATATCACTTCCACGAACTCCTTTCGAAACGGGACCGGTGCTAGCCGAATAGACAAAGAATGGAGCGAGAAAAACTCCAAGAAAACCAAGAACCCCAAAATCATGAGATGCCAAACATATTACCATTGAAAGGTGGCTGCTGTTCACGTTTCCTAGCATTAGTTTTTTTTTCCGTATATTTATAGTTTAATTAATCAATTAGGTTTAGGTTTAATTTAATTTTGAATTTTCCCTAATTAATTTTAAGTTTTATTACTTAAACAAACTTAATTGTCAACTTTCATAATTTACAAATTAATCCATAGATAAAATAAATATTACAATCTAATCAAATAAGTTGTTATACTACAAATAAATTTAACTCAACTTAGTCATATAAATTATTTTAGTATGCAATACTTTTACGATTAAATTTATTCAATTAAATTATCTGACATATGAATTTATTTAATTGTCAATTGCATAATATGTAATACAATTTAATCAACTTAATGAATAATATAAAATGAATTATATTATACCATTAATTAATTAATTTCTTGAAGTTATATAGATTATTCAATTGTATTGACTTGACATGACATTACAATTAATTAATAATCTATTATTCATTAAGTCTTGTAACATTGCATGTACAAGGAATATAAGATCAGTAGTTTTAAGCGCACGTTTGGGTCTGTTCATATATTGGCAATGAGACTCACCCATAGATTATAAGCGGATTCTAACAAATCATTATAGCTCCCAATTGAATAGAGTACGGTCGTCTATTAAAGATACTGAACCCAGTATTTATCTCACAAAGTCCTTTACCAGCTGACATCAGTATGATGAACAAGAGGCATGGTGCTTGTCACCCCTTATGCAGTGTATCCTATTTTTTGATTTAGAATAAAATGATAAAATAAGTCAATGATTTATTGGACGCCCTTATCACTTTTATTCATCAAGTGATCAGTGATTCATTTCGATTTATTAAATCAAATGGTAATCCTATCACTTTAACACTACTACTAATGTGGTCATGAAATATACCGAGCATACCCATACTTTTAATCCAACATTTAAGGACTTGTTAGTAATATACTACAACATACTCAATTCCACATCAGTAATAAGTTGAAATCAAGTCCGAGGACAACTGAGACCTACTCAGCAAATTGTTTATGACATACAACCATGCGACTTTCCTGTATGGATCGGTCCAACCCCATGTTTCTAACATGTGCCCATATTCATGATCTACTTTACCAAGTGGTATAGTAACTACATTGCTATAGATCATCCAACATACAAGTTTTTCGTTTCATTCATTCCCATTATTAAAACAGACTTTGGACATTTATGATTATCAATCAACGGATACTTTACTCATATTATAGCACAAGATATAAATGCAGTAGATTATTGTCATTATAATATGACACTGCACGAACCAATACCTTTAGAACTAGGACCCATCAACAATTCTAACAGATTCCTCACCATTACAATTCATATTCCCGCAACTCATTCTATATCCCATGATTCCATCAATAATCCTCCGGAAAAGGTTTCTTTAAACATTAATCTCACACATTGCAACTGATCTCTTCTCTCATTTATCAAGCTTAAGTTAATTTCAATTCAAGCGATATTCCAACTCAAATCGCACAACTCAAGGTAAAATTTAGAAACCTAATAGATCATTTGTTAATAGATCGTTTCTATACAAATATAACTTAATTTATTGCAAAAAAAACTCAGCTAAAATGGCGCCAAAATGATAAAACAAATTAACCAATGAAAGCTTTTGCTGCAAAAAAAGTAGACCTGAAATCAAAACAAATGAGGCAAAAAAAAAAAAAAAAAAAAATACATCACATATATACGAACAACTACATTGTTTCATCAAGGTTTTCAATTGACTTACAGATTTTATATACATAATGTCTGATGATAATAGAAACCAATCAGATGCAGTAAATATGAATATTGTTTGGTTAATAAAAGTATAATTAAAAATCTGTTAGAAATCTAGTAAATATGATATTGATAATGTCTAAGATGTCATTGAAAGGGTGTTAAAATAGATATATATCAAATAGTTAAAGTTAATATATATATATATATATATATAT
>CATIWQ010142352.1:0-15683 GCA_949673415.1 Euphorbia schlechtendalii | reverse complement strand
TTGGGCATCTAGATCTGAGTTTGTTGAAGTTATCTAGCGTTTAAAACAACTTTGATTACTTTGCATGTTTTTCTCTACTATACTTGTTCTTAGAGAATATCTATATAGTTTACATCTTCTCTAATATGTTCATGCATCTGTCTATTCATCAGTCTATCATCCAAACCCTCTAATACAAATTATCTTATTTCTTTTGTTTCGTAACTCTAGTTGGTCCTTAGAACCGAATTCCTTCCCTGTGGGATCGATATCTTTTAAAACTACATCGTAATTGTATACTTTCAGTAGTCATCATTTTTCTATTTGATAAGTGGTACTGACAATACCTGTTCATATTTATAACTTTTATCTTATTATTTGAAAAGTAGGGGAGAAGGTTTTTGGAACCGTTACCGAATATAAGCCTATCGGAACAAGTATAGTCAAAATCTTGCGAACATGTAGATAATCTTATCTTACCATCAAACCCTCGGTAACCTGATTTTTCCTCCAACATCCATGACGTGGATCTATTCCCCTTCCAACTACCATTATGAACTCCTCCAAGCTTTCAAAATGCCTTTCAACACCTTTTTCTCCTCCATCCCGAAGTTGATAATCCCCATTAGTCTTGGTACTTGGTTTAAGTTCCAGTTCGTGAATGATCTTGTCATCCACTAGCTTTTGGATAGCCTTTAGCAGTTCTTTACAATTATTCAACCTATTCCCCACGGTCACATGGTAGTGGCAAAAGTTGTTCTTGTCCTCGGGCTTGGGAGGGACATGCTTTTTCAAGCTCTCCATCTGCTCGATTTCCTGTAATTTATTGAACAGGAACCCAAGGTTGGTTGTATAAGGGGAGATTCCATGATATTCTTCCTTAGATAACCTAACAAGAGCTACCTTCTCTTCCAACACCAGCTATACCACAGGCTGTTTCACCTTTATCTACACGAAGTTAGATTCGTTCTTCTTGTACCAGTGCTTACTGGCTAGCTGCTCCATTAGCTCATCCATAGCATCATAATGCTCTATCTTCTTTACCTGAATTAATACCTCCTAATAGCTATGAAAGGTCTCCGACCTAAGCCTTTTCCTATGAGCTAGCAACGCGCTATCTAGAAGCTTCACTATCATTTTCGACAAACTTAACCGAACCTGTAACCTGACCTGCATGGCCATCCAACATTTAAAGTAAGGTTTGAAGCCCTCCCCAGGCTTCTACCTCATGGCCTCTAAGTTTTGCATTGTGGTGACCATCAAGGTGTTAAAACCATAATGATCCATAGTGGCTTGGGATAGACATCCCCAATCATAAGCTATATCAACTAGGAGATTACTGTACCACTTGTTTATGGGACTCCCAAGAGTAACAATGAATAGCTTTTCCATCATGAGGTCACTTATCCTTAAGGCCCTCATCACATTCTACTAATGTGCAAGATGAGCACGAGGGTCTATAGTGCCTGTGTATTTCTCGAACTGAGGCATCACAAAAGTTGATGGCAATGTATCCTCATCTCCCACTGCCGACTGTGTCGGGAACATGCCTATCTAAACTTGTGCAAGGTAACCACCATGGATAGCCAAGAATTGCTGCCATAGCTCTACCATGCCCGGTTGCTGAAGGATGTAATCTCCAATTCTCGAGTAGCCACAATACCTACTACCCTGGTTGTACTACCCCTAACCCTGATACAACTGAGAAGGCGCACCCCAACTTAGAACTGAAGGATGAGTCAACCCTTAGATGAATGGAATGTAGTTGGAGGAGGGTCAGATCTCTGTTGGCCTACCGCTCTTGGTGTAAACGATGTTCGGCCCGGCTGCTCGGGAAGAATTGATCTGTGTTTCCGAAATCATACATGGTTTGACCAACTTATGGCTAGCCTTGTCCCACCCCGAATTGATAGTAGGTGGGAGCGATTATGTTGGCAGCTGGGAACATTGCAGCAGAAGAGGATGGTCCCATAGGTGAAGCTGTACTACTGACATTTAGATTAGACACCACATCATTGGCCCTCTACTCGGGCTGCCCAAATCTAGTGTGATGATTAATGACTGATGCAAACTGGTCACTTTTTGAGAATGCGTTCATGGCGGTCGCAATCTCGGGGCTCACCAACGATTGGTTTATTTGGGGATTATATCCCGCAACAAGTTGTTCTTCCCATACATATTCTTCTTGCAAGTTAGCCATGCTATTAGTCTAAACAAAAGCGAACAGAGTACGCTTCCCTGATTTCAAACCCGAGTCTTCACTAGAGTCTATGTACGAAACTCCCTCTAGGGTGGCCGTGATTGGAGAAATGCGAAGTTAGCGAAGAGAAGACTTATTCCAAGCCCTCTAGTAGACACGCTTTTTCCTAGTTGAGGTATATAGGAAGACCATTAGGTTATGCATATTAAGTCATGATGCATGATTGATGCGTGAAGTGTTAATGTCATGGTTACATACATAAAGCTTTAACGTGCCATGATGTGAAATAAAAAATTTTGTTAATCAAAACAAAAATAAGAGCGTTAGTTATTAGATAAGGTGATAAGGATGAGTGAATGAAATTCCAGCCCTTAGGGTGTGGATTTGAGATCTACACACTGTCCCCGGGCAGTATGATAGGAATGATGTGATAAAGTGGCCAAATTACTCGTGTGCTAATAGGTTAATAATTTGAGATTTTGTGCTGTGAGTAGATCTCATGAAATAAAAAGGTCCCATTGTTTTTGGGTAACTAGCGTGACGTAGGCCAATGAAATGTAGTTAAAAAATGCATGAAAATAACTACCATATGTAGCATTTAAATAAACATTTTTTTTCTTTTACTTGATTAGGGTAGTATTTTGGATGCCAATGTGGACATCATTATAAAAAAAGGGTATGTGGTGATGAATCAATCATTGCCCTTTGTGGGTAGATAGTTCGGGTGAGTGGACACCTTGAATAAGGGTAAGGTGAGGTTTTTGAAGTAAGCTCGCCCTGTATGGGCTTAGATTAGGATATCAACCGGGATATCACTTAATGTGGGAAAACATGGTTTCTATTTTACCTCGTTTAGGCTTTTGGAGTGTATAATCACACCGGGAGGGCAATGAATCGAACACCAAGTGGGCTCGTTTAAAGGTTTAGGTAGGTCTACCTTATACGGGTTTAAGAGTCGGACATCATGTGGATGTCGCTGAAAGAGGGTAAATGATGTTTCATGATTCTAATTGGTTTCATGTTGTCCTAGGGTGACACAATCTCAAGAGTCGACTAAGCCTAAGTGTGAGTGATACCTTATAGGCATCATGATGATGAGAACATGATATATCTATTTTAATTCATTTTAATAACATGAGTGTGTGCATTAAAATTCATGGTTAGCATGGAACACTTGTACAATGCATGATGTATCGAAAGCAGTAAACACATAGCACTTAGCATACAATATCCAACTTCCAACCATATAACTCCCGCGCATAGGGTTTTTGGCTAGTCTCTATCCTAAGTTTAGTTCATCTTAGTATCACGAGGATACTAAGGAGCGCACCATTAGGAAAATATAATGCATGTTTGTTTATTGGGTAACACCCTAGGGAAAATGCCTACTTCTTATTACATGAGGTTTGTAAATGGGTTGCTAATGTAGAAGGTTGTTGCACTAGAATACACTCCAAGCCTCTCCCCAAATGGAACCTAATGAGAGAGGCACATTCGATATGGTAACAAGTGCTCCACCCACTCAAGTACTATCTTTTCTCAAGGAGGCATATTAATACAAGAGAAAGCTTCCCAGTAACAAGGCGCCTTAGATTTACGAGCTAATCCCCTCTATTGCAATGTGAAATTATGAATATGTCATAATCAAGAAGATACAGAATAATGTGATCAATAATTTTAAGCACTTACCCAAAATCTAAGACCTTTGAAAAAAAAGTTTAAGAAAAATCCCTAGCAGAGTCATCACTGTGAGCGGACGACACAGAGAGCGATGGGCCGAGAGAATGCTAGTGAAAGGCATGGTCCACCGGGGTGTTTTTTTTTTTTGTGAAAATAAAAATGTACCGGGTTGGGAACCCAGAAAGTTTGAAAGAGAAAGCGTGAAACATTTTTAGATTGGTCAAACTTGAATCCGCCGTCTCTTAGTGTAGAGTCGACACCTGGATTAGCTCTTCCAGGAATTAGAGTCCCGGGAGGCTTAACGTCCGGGGGATGGCCCACTAAGACACATGAAACCGCTCAGAATCATGAAACATCATTTACCCTTTTCAGCGAGATGTCCACTTGACATCTGACACTTAGCCCACATAGGGCAATAACATATCCCACACATTACCTTTTAGATGTCCACTTGACATCCAACTCATAGCCCACATGGGGCAATCACACATACCACATAGCCTAAACGGGGTAAATACCTACCCAAACCATTTTTCCTACATCATGTGATGTCCCTGCTGACATCTAAACCTAATCCCACATGGGGCAAACTTATTTCAGAAGTCTTACCTTACCAATTTTCAAGGGTATACGCTTAATACCCGAACCATTTGCCCACACAGTGTAATGATTCATGCATCATCGCATACCCTCAAAGTGATGACCACACTGGCATCCAAAACTCCGCCCTAATTGGGCAAAATAACTAAATCATTCAATAGCTACATACGGTAGTTATTTTCATCCTATTTAAATTTTATTCGATTTCATCAGGGTATGTCGCACTGCTTACCCAAAATAATTTTAACCTCCTCATTCCATGAGATCTAGTCACAATACAAAATCTCAAACTATTGACCTATTACCACATGGTAATTTGGTCACTTTATATACACCATTCAAATTACAATGTCACACAGACATCATACAGATCTCAAATCCATCCCTAGGGGTTGGATTCTCATTTTCACCTATTTTATCTAACGATTGACCTATTTCTTTTAAATGGATTGACAAACACATTATTTACCTCACATTATGGCATGTTAACCCCTTGTGAATGCAGCCATAACATTAACATCTCACGCATTTTCCGCATCATGAATCATGTCATGAATCTTACATGCATAGTTTGATATTCTACTTGTGTATCCTAGCTTGGAAGAGGCCTGTTCACCACATAGTCCGCATTTCTCTAATCATGGCCAATCTGGAAGGGTTTTCATACATTGACTTAAGAGAGGACTCAGGTTTAGATTCAAATTCAGTTCCGGGTGCATCTTTTTGTTTTGATAGGATGACCGATCCACAAGATGAAGCTACAAGGGAGGGTCACCCCTTTCTTATGGGATAAGGTTCTCAACAGACAAATTAGTCATCGGTGAGAACCGAGATTACAGCTTCCCTGAATGCCTTTACAAATAGTGACCAACTAATATCGCTTATCCGTCGGTATGACAAGAGGGTTCAGAATGTGGTGTATAGCCCAGAGGTCACTCTTAACAACCACAGTCCAACTAGTCAGCCTTGAACATGGGGACCTTCTACTTCTCATATGGTGCACCCAGCTCCTAAGGCCTTTTACCAGTTCAGGGCATGACAAAGTCAGCTGAACTAGAATGAGGCTCAAACTGGTCAACAAGGATATAACTTTACCAATCCTATCCTGCAGCAATCCGAGAACCAATTCTTCTAGGGGCAGCTTAGCCATCCAACGTTCGCACTAGGGCCTTTTTATCAAGGAATGACCCAATAGCCTATGCTTATTTGGAGTATGTCAATTACCTCATAGTTCTAGGGACCTCAACAGCCCAATTTTGGGCATTTCCCCAGGGGCAATATGGCTTTTATCCAAGCGCTGGGAACGACATCCTCCAACAACTAGGCATGGTGGAATTGTGGCAACAATTATTGGCCAATCACGGTGGTCATCTTGTGAATGCATACCCTGCATAGCCAGCACTTGAGGATGAAGTCAATGTTAGACATGATGTATGCCCTAGAGGCAATTAGGGTGATATGTCTTTATTAACTATAATATACAAATAGTTTTGAATTATTAATAATAATCAAAGGCAACTTTGTTATTTATCAGTGCTTTCTATTTATTGTATCTCGTTGGTATCATATATGTTTAACAATGTATATGTGCATTGATGAAACAAAGTCCATGACTAATTCATAGAGTAAAAGTGCAAGGACATAGTGGGAGCTATGTGGAGTGAGAACTACACGTACGTGTTACTATGATTAGTTTAAGTATCCCTAGTGGTAGTTTTGTTGAGACTAGACATCAATGGAGTAGATAGACTAGCATGTGTAGGCTTACTCCTTGGATTAGTTTCAAGAAGCCTATCTCACGAGCTGAAGGTGGTACATTGAGTTAACAAATGAATGTATTCGGGTAATACATTGGAGACCACAATAAGATGGACACTCGGAAATAACTATATCCATGTTTTGGTGTCATGTTCTATTGCAATTACAGTACGAGTATCCTCAGACTTGAGATGCTGGTTACCTTATGTAGGAGTTACTATACTTTGGGTCATACTTACTCAAACCCTAGCGATCAGGATGATACGGGTGATTACGGGTATAACGATGATCACATGTTGGTATGCTGTGTAGTCAAGATGGGATCTATCGCTCCTGATATGGTAATATAATGGAGATGTACCTTTGGGCCCCTTATTAAAGTGGCACACTCATAAACCTCTGATCAGAGTATACGATTGATGGAATGGGTTTCTAATTGATGAAGATACAAAATGACTGAGTTTCGTAAACAAGTCAAATTCAAGGATAGCTACAACTATTACATGAGCTAACACTTAATCTGAGCTCAATAAACTGGATGGTACTTAACGTGATAGAAGGAGTGTCTTGTACTGGTTAATACTGCAGAACCGGATAAAGTCACGGGTATGTGACGTTCTAAGTATCGAGGGATCATTCGCCTAAAGTCCATTTGATCGTCTAGAGCTATCAGGTTCCACAATGGTCTGGAACACTAAGCCTAAAGGTTCTCGGACGGGAAGCCAAGTTTAGGTTAACCTCTAGTGGCTCTATACTTTGGGATCCTATGAGGTCACACACTTTGGGTCTTTATCAGACCATGTAAAGAACCTATGGATTGGGTCTGTACTGAAAATACAAGTTGAGAAATGAGTAAGAAGAATTTTTAATTAATTTAATCAAATTAAAAATTATCAAAAATAATGAAAAGATAGGGAAGAGGTTGCACGAAGCGATCAAGGGATTTTTCCCATTGCAAGTGGGCCCATAACCGAACACGGGTTGTTCAAAGTAGGGCTTGCGCAGCTTCCCTGCAAGCCAACGGGCTCACCAGCCACTAGCCCGCCCACTAGCTGGCTGCAGGCCGTGAGCTCTAGCAGGCTATAATCCATGATCGCTACTGCAAGGTAGCACTTGCGTGGCCTTCTATGCAGCATGGGCTGCGCACAAGCCCATAAGCTAGCAGCTTGCAGCACAAGCCAAGCCCGTTAGGGCTTGCCATATGGTAGCCTCAGGTCAACCCGTGGGTACCTACGCCCACGCGGTTGACAAGCTATACTTGTGATGTGAGTTATCCCATCCCATGTAGAGTTTTAAGGGGAGTTTATCACTCATTCTTTTCCCTATTTATAGGCTTCAAAGCCTCTCATTATAGAATATACATACACACACCAAAAATGTTTGAGCTTGTTTTCTCTCTAATTTCTACTCTCCTCTTCTTTTGTTGTGTGAAATCCTCCATGAGTTTCTCCAAAAAAATTGAAGAGTTCTTTTAGAACGCTCTAAGTTTAAAAGCTTTTTATTTTGGTTTTCGAGTTGATTTACGAGTGGTCTAGCAACTGCTGTCAATTGACGAGTTCTACCTCTTCAATGTTTTGGTCGGTGAAGATTTGTGTGTATCAAGTCAAAGAGGCTCTCCTACTTTGGATGCTTGTGTTGTTGGAATTGCTCAAAGGGAACGCCGGTACAAAAAGAGAGATCAAGCACAAATCAACTAGTAATGCTTTAATCTTTAGATGCAAGGTTTCTTTTATATGTTTTTGTAAAACTAAAAGCATCCATGGAGCATTTTAACTTAAATTATATCAATCATGGAATGCTTAGGAGATCCTTAAGTTAATTTTAAGTTTTTGAATTTTTGCCTTACAACCTATGCATGTTCAATTACTATCTTGATTAACCAATAGAGAGCTTGCCACCCAACTTCGCAATGCCACAAGTGTGTCAACGAATAGATGATGGCTAAGCCATTCATCGTCACCTTGGGCCACCCGATCAATGAATGGTACAGTCACCTTCCGTTGGACTTTGCTACTAATTGGAATAGTCTTGCTCAGGCTATGATGGGGCATTATAGTTTCAACACTTAAATGGAAACCACAATGCAACATGTGGAGGCTGTAAGGTAAGAGCTTCAAATCTTACTATGGGTGTTGGATGGCCACACAGGTCAAGCTATAGGCTCGCTTAACTCTACTTGAGATGATAACCAAGCTCCTGGATGGCTGATAATTGTATAATTACACTTATTACCATATTAATTTTATACATTTAACACTATGAATTAAGTAATTTTTATACTTCATATAAAAGATTTCACGTGGTATGTAGTTGTTTTTTATGCAAATGCAGATACTAGGTAAATCTTGGGAGTAAAATTATCTAAAGTTGAATTCTATGAAAAAAATGAGTGAAAAAGGTACAAAAAGATGAGTGGAACTTAAAGATTTGGCTTAGGATAGAAGCTGTCAAAGATTGGTGAAGTTGCAAGGAAAATTCTGAAGAAAATGCATTTCTCGGTCGCGACAATTATTCATGATCGTGACTTGTACACTTCAGAAATAGAAGTCTACCAATCACAGATTCACGGTCATGACTTATATATCGCGGTCGCGACTTGGACAAATTTCTGGTTTTATCTTCTTAACTACCAATTGCCAGATAAGCATGATCAACTGCCATCAACTGCCATCAACTACCAACGATAAGACACCTATTAAAAGTCAACCAATCATGAAAATGTGTCTATTCATTATAGATTATATCGAAGCTTCTCAACCAATCACAATGAAGAGATGCAATCATTCACTAATGGACACGACTCTTCGTTTGGATAGACGCAACCCTTCGAACTCTATAAATAGGGCTCCAAACCTCACTAATTTCATGTAGAAGAAAGGAGTGAAACATAGTGCATAGTGTATAGATAGAGAATAAATATCTATTTTCGCTATGTTCATAAGTGTTAGTGAGAAAATGTTTAAGTGATTCGAATTCTTGTTTCGATCACTAGATTTCTCTATATTCTTGAGCGATTGTTGTATAAGTGTACTTGCAAATCACTTATCAATAAAATTTTTCATTCCTCAATATTCGTTTGTTCGATATTCGCAAAGAATAGCATCCTAGCGGAGGTTCTGTACGGGCAGAGACGGAATTCAAAGCAGGCGCAGGAATTGTGGGAATTGACGACTCCCATTAAAGAGTGGATATGGTTTGATCAACTTTAGCTTTCACTTGCATACCTTACAACTTTGCTTTTCTTTCTACTTATACTTTCTACTTCAAAGTTTATGATATGTCTATGTGTCATAATGCGTATTTCATGCTAAGTCTTTTATATTAATCAAGTTATATGCATTGGAGTTAATTTTAAGAGTAGTTTTGGGATTAAAAATATCATGTATAATCATTGGATCTGTTATATAACACTGTTTTGTGATCCAACATTTTTGGAATGGTAACTTGCTAAATGTGGCTATGTGAGAGTGAACATTACTAAGCATAGTATTGACATTATCCAAGTTAATATAATTGTCTTAATTCATTTGTGCTAGGTTTAGAAAAGTATTTCATGTGTTGCTCTGCGGCGAATCATTGAACATCTGAGTGTTTTGAACCGAGTTTGTTAGATTAGTTTAGTGAATCGTAACATCTTTGTTGAACTTGCATGTTTTCTTTGCTATACTTGTTCGTAGGGAAAATCTCTATATTTAGATTCTCTAGTCTTCCACATCTATATTTACTCATCTTTCATTCTAATCTTCCTATCCAAAACCTCCAATCTATTTTTATTTTATTTACTCTATTTTCCCTTGTTGATCTTTAGAATTAGTTCCTTCCCTGTGGGTTCGATATCTTTTAAAACTACATCGCAACTATATACATGAAATTATCATCATTTTTCTATTTGATAAGAGGTACTGACAACACCTGTATTTTACATGAACAAGTTTTTGGCACTATTATTAAGGATAAGCCTTTCGAAATGAGTGTAGCCAAATCTTACAAACAAGTTATTAAACTTATCAGTAAAAAAGTGGCGAACAAGTTTTTGGCGCAGTTACCGTGGAAGGCAATAGCTTTCTAAAGATCAAAGTTCCGCGAAAGTTATGTAATATCTAATGTTTTTATCTGTTTGTTTTATTTCTTATACCATACAATTTTCTAAATTTCTAACTAGATATAAAAAGATTATAAAATAATCATCTTGGAGGTGATACGTCATAATTTTCCATCTAAATTCTTGATAAATAGAAGATTTTCTTCTATTTTTCCAATTCACGTTCGCGATTGTCTATCGTGCTGATGAATTTCCTACAAAACTTTCTGTTTTAAAAAATTCTGTTAGTCACGTTCGCAATCTAGGATCAAGATCACGACGCGATCGATAACTGTAGCAGTTTTGGCAAGTTTTTCAACAATTTTTCTCATATTCTATATATAGGTTGTGATTCTCAAAACTCTTCACTTCAATTATCCGAAATTTCTTCTCTTTTAATCAAAAATTTCTATTCTAAATCTTGAAATCAATCAATCCTTTTCATTAAAATGGTTCACTCAAACAAATCTATTCTTATTCCTCCTTCAGATCTGCAAGAATGGTATGAAGCACCTTTTCCTATTCATTCTCGAGTGGAAGGTAACCATCAGAGATGTAGATTTCACTAGTTCTTATATCATTCATAAGAATAGTTTCATTCAATTAGGAATCTATGAGAGGGTAATGTATTACCTTAGAGTCCTAAACTTCATTCTCTATTCATCAATGAATATTGGGAATAGTGATGATAACTCCAAGGAAATGCTGATTTCGTTAGTATGGACGAATCTTAAGATGAATTGTTTGGGTTATCGACATCAAGGAAAGACGTATAAGTTATCAAGGAAGAAGTTGGAAAAGAATCTGGGGTTCCCTAAAGATTGTTACTACAAAATGCTTCACGGTTGTAATCCACTACCAACATGGAATCGCTTTACTAAAAAAGATGAATAAAAATAGGACTCCGCCTATAGCCAGTGGATTCGTGACCCTTGTTTGCTCTCATTACACTTCTATTTAGGTAGTACGCTTTTCAGTAAAACTAGTTCTAACACGGTCATTCCTAAAGAATTGTTTATCTTGGAAGCAGACTGTTATGGCATACCTGTAGATGTATCAAGGATTATGATGGGGACTCTTATGTCTGCCGCAATTGATCTCGGTAGGATAGCACATGGGTGTCGAACTATAGCGAATTTGCTATGACAAATTGGGAGATTACCAAGTGATGAAGAAGTCTTTACTGACGAAGATGAAATTCCAGAGTTAACTACAGAAATTTTCTTCAAGCATGGATTTCTAACTAAGTGTATTGGAGAGAATGGGATAACCTATGATTGGAAATCGTGGGATGAACGAGTTGAGGCTGATAAAAAGCGAGAAAGGGAAATTACTAGGAAAAAAGTAAGTAGTTCAACTAATCTTAAAAGGAAGTTGAACGAATTAATGGAGGAACAAATCTCTATTCATCGTAAGATTAGTAATATCCATATTTTGGTATGTGATGTTGAAAGGTATCTACAGGAGTCACGTTATAAGATTGATCAGATGATTTAATCCTTAACTCCTGAATGAATCATTTTCTTTTCTTTTCAGTTTAGAATCTTGTAGTCTTTTCTTTCAGTTTAGTTATGTTTTATTTTATTGTTTGTTTGTTTGTTTGCATTTTATTGTTATTTTGTAAATTTTTATTTTTATAAATGAAAATTTGAACAATAAGATGTTGATGTTCAATTGCTATCTTCATCATGAATACTCAAGGTATTATAGCAAATATTTATCATTTATATTTAACAAAGTTTGTTTGTGTTTGTGGTTCTAAGTTTTTATAAGTACAAGTCTAAAAATTGAAGAAATTTGAGTATTAAAGAAGCCCGCGATCGCGACACAATTCACGCTCTTGATCACTAGATAACAAAACTTTCTATTTCTTTCATGAGGAGAGTCACGAACATGACTGGCCGTCGCGATCATGACACGGTAAAATTATAACTATTACAGATCATGAACTGACACGTGATAGATGGCTAAAACCACCATTAATGGCTAGTTTTGACCCCTAAACGGCTATAATCCCATTTATAACCAATTAGAGACCCAATAAACCTCTATAAATAGGTCCAAGTTGAACCTTAGCCACCACACCTTCTAAAAGCCTTCAAATTTCTAATTTTTCTCATCTTCAATTCAAGCATCTAAACCTTTTTAAACCTTTATCTTCAAAACCAACATGACTCATGTGAAGAGAGCAGCACAAAAGAGAGGAGCATGATCAATTCAAGAAGAATTTGATTGTCCTTTCCCATTGAGGACAAGAGAAGAGGACAAGAGATTTCAAAAGCTAAGCAAATTGGATATCATTGGGATGATATTCCTCGATTTAGTTTTCTTGGAAACTCTAAATCTCCGTGAAGAGATGGAAGCCTACCGTTCAGTTCTTGGTCTTTCAAAATTTTTGCATTTGCGATTCCCACAAAATCGAGATTGGATTCTCAAATGTTTGGTAACATTCGATTATGAAGATTCAAGGAAGAAGGTAATACAATTTAAAAATCAAGGACAACAATACACCATCACAGGAGAGATGATGGGTGATTGGTTCAGTTTCGAGATTACTAATTCATCAAGCATGACGAACTCATTTCAACCTAATCGAGTTTGGGCAAATTTTTCGGGTAAGAGTCTTCGATCACAAAAATTCTCCTAACAAACTTATTAAGGATGAATGCACTCTTCTTCTCCACAAATACCTTTCCACTTTGGTATTTTATCGAGTAGAGAATACAAAGGTTCAAAAGAAAGACTTGTTTGTTCTCTTATGCTCTATGATGAAGCAAAAAGTGGAAATTATGGATATATTTTGGGATATGATGAAAAGGAACTCAATGAGCATGAGGAGTAAAATTGGAGAGGCTGAAATTATCATCTCCATAATCTTTGGTGCAAGAGGTGAACTCCCCTATGTTCAACAACCGGGTGAGTATTTTCGGTACATGGATGGAAATTATTTAAAGAACACCGGATTACTCCAAGCAAAATGGTGTTTATTCTTTCTACTCCTACTCAAACCGCACCAAGAAGCTCAATTTGACTCAAGAAGATTCTTCTGTCAGACCATCTAATCCATCTATAAGCCATCACAAAGGAAAAGCCCCGATGATTGAAATAGAAGAAAATGAAGAATAGGATGAAGAAGCTCCAGAAGATTGGAAGGCTAGCATGCAACTTAAGTTGAATAATTGCCAAGCGGAACTTGGAGTTATGAAGAAGGACATGAAGATTCTAAAGAAAAGTAATAAATCGATGCTTCAAAAATTACTTTCTTTCTTTAGAAAATAAAATTGCCAATTCACTCCTAGTCCACCGGATTCTCCTTCATAGTAGAACGGGTTTATTCTTTTCTTAACTTTATCTTTTTCAATAATTTTTAGACTAGCTTTAGTTGTTTATTTTGATTTCTATTAAATGTCTCACAATGAGGACATTGTATTCTTTAGTGTGGGGTGGCATTTGTAAAAATCCTATAAAATAAAAAAATGAATAAAATAGTAAAATCGAAGAATTTGAAATTTTTTTGTTGATTTTAGTGTCAATCAATACATTAACTATTCTTATACTTTACTAACATTTGTCTAAGGTTATTGTGAGTGTTAGGTATTTAAAAGTTTGATGTTAGTGCACAACATTTATCAATTTGCCAAAGATGAGTGGTGAGTAACATTCAAGAGCAACATTCCAAGAAAGTTTTGATATATATTTCAATGCAACATGAATTAGTATAAGTTATATAGTTTTAGTTCAATGCTTCCGATATGTTTAAGTGGAGTAATATCTAAAGGTATTTTTACTATGAGTTTTATATGCAATTCTCGAATAAGTCCTACAAGTATTAAGTATGTTTAAAGTGTTAGGAAACTATAGCCATAATACTTTGAAATTGATCAATAAAGGATGAGGGTATTAAAGAAAAATCAAAAGAAAGAGAGGATAACCAATGAGTTATGCAAAAGGTAAGGAATGGTACGGAGTAGAAACTGCAACCATTCATTGAGTGAAAAAGAAAAGAAAGCATAACATGAAATATGGGTGTAAATTACAAAGTATTTCAAAAAAATATGCTTAAAAGAAAAAAATGAGAGAGTAGTATGGAGTATAAAATGCAACCACTGAAAAAAGGGGAGAGTGGTATGGAGCATAAAATGTAACCACTGAGAGTGTTTTAGCATTCTAGGTTACCTAAAAATGCCTTGAGAGAAATTAATCAAAGTGTGCTTTCTATGTCCTTTATATTTTTTACTATGCTTAAGAGAAGGTAATATTCGAGTATGCATATAATGCTTATATGATGATGCGATTCGGTTGACTCTCAATTAAGAACAAAGGTATGCAACTAAGCTATATAAATTGCACATTACTAATTTGTGGGAAATTTTTAACTTCTACTCGAATTCTTTGCGATGTGGGAATGTGGAACTCACTGCAATAGTCTTTCGCCAAATGAGGTACGAACTTGTTTACCAATTTATACACTTCTATTGAATTTACCTTGAAGACAAGGTAAAAGTTAAGTGTGGGGGTATGATAAGTGTATAATTACACTTATTATCATATTAATTTTATACATTTAACACTATGAAATAAGTCATTTTTATACTTCATATAAAAGATTTCACGTGGTATGTAGTTGTTTTTTATGCAAATGCAGATACTAGGTAAATCTTAGGAGTTAAATGATCTAAAGTGGAATTCTATGAAAAAAGAGTGAAAAAGGTGCAAAAAGGTGCGTGGAACTTAAAGATTTGTCTTAGGATCGAACCTGTCAAAGATCGGTGAAGTTGCAAGGAGAATTCTGAAGAAAATGCATTTCACGGTCACGACAATCATTCGTGGTCGTGACTTATATACTTCAGAAACAGAAGTCTGCCAATCAAAGATTCACGGTCGTGACTTATATATCGCAGTCGCGACTTGGACGGTTTTCTGGTTTTATCTTCTTAACTACCAACCACTAGATAAGCGTGATCAACCGCCATCAATTGCCATCAACTACGAATGATAAGACACCTATCAGAAGTCAACCAATCATGAAAAGGTGCCTATCCATAGTGGATTATATCAAAGCTTCTCAACCAATCACAATGAAGAGATGCGATCATTCACCAATGGACATGAACCTTCGTTTGGATAGATGAAACCCTTCGAACTCTATAAATAGGGCTCCAAACCTCACTAATTTCGTGTAGAAGAAAGGGGTGAAAGATAGTGCATAGTTTATAGATAGAGAATAAATATCTACAACATTTATAAGTGTTAGCGAGAAAATGTTTAAGTGATTCGAATCCTTGTTTCGATCACTAGATTTCTCTATATTCTCGAGCGATTATTGTATAAGTGTACTTGCAAATCACTTATCAATAAAAGTTTTCATTCTTCAATATTCATTTG
>CATIWQ010142297.1:0-53768 GCA_949673415.1 Euphorbia schlechtendalii | reverse complement strand
CCTTATTTCGTAGGGAAAATCTATATATTTAGATTCTCTAATCTTTCATATCTATATTTATTCATTCTTCATTCTAACCCTCCTATCCAAAATATCAATATGTTTTATTTTCTTTCTTCTCTCTTCCTTGTTGATCTTTAGAGCTAGTCCTTCCTTGTGGGATCGATATCTTTCAAAACTATATCGCAACTGTATACTTGCAGTTATCATCATTTTTCTATTTGACAAGAGGTATTGAAAACACCTATACTTTTCGCGAATAAGTTTTTGGCACCATTAATATATAGCCAAACTCTTTGCGAAAAAGTTATTAAACTTATTAGTAGAAAAGTGGTGAACATCGATATCAATGTACCCACACATAGTTTGGTAAAAGAAATCAATGTAGTTGAGATCAATTGGTTCTTTGGTCATTCAACAATCCTCAAGAATTTCTTTCTTAATTTAGTTAAGTTGTAATCTAACAAGTTGTAACAAACCACGAGAAATCCTATAAAGCCTTTTATGTCTTACCTCCTTACTCAACTTTTGACTAGGGGAATTGAAAGGGGTTACTATCAAACCTACATTGTGTCCTAGTTGATTGAATATCTACAGGGGTTGGTTGAAGAGGACATTAGGTGGAATATTCCTTGGTAGGCAAAGCTGAGGTGACTACCGTGATAGTTTATGAAGGATTTCAGATCTAGGGCTTAGAGAAGGACATTTCATACTCTTTTGATCATGTTCACCGATAGTATGGGCTTTCTCAAGGGATACCTAAGCATGTTTGTACTCTTGATAGTGGTCGCTAGACAAAGCATATGACCTTCTGTTATTTGAGGCATGTAGAGTATACGCACTCTGATTACTATGAATTATGATGAGGGATATATATAGTGGCTTACTACCATAAAGGAAATTCTTACTTGAGATGGAAGGGAGACTATTACTCATCGTATGCATCATTACGTGATGGGCTCTAGTTATTGGTTTTTATAAGGATTTTTCAACTTTTATAACAATACATTTTTGCTTTTCTTATAAAAACACATGAACTTTATTTTTGTATTTGTGTTTCTTATATATGTCTTTCAAGTTTCAAATAAGATTACATCTTTATAATAAACAATTTAGACATAAATAAGAATGAAATAAAAGCATATTACAAATGCAAATAAGTCATTAATTTCCAACAATTTAACTTGGTGTTTACAAGACTTCTACAAAATTATCAAAGCTAACTACTCTCTTCTTGTCTTAACTTTTGCTTGAAGGCGCTCACCAGCTTTCAACAAACATTTAATTTTCTTTTAGACATAGTAAGGTTTAAGCTTGTCCTGGTTGACAGAGTTCCCGAATTCGTTTCAATAAATGACCATGATTATAATTACTCCTTTTGACAACACCTTCTTTATGATGTACGGCCCTTTCTAGTTAGGTTAGAATTTTCTTCCAAGGTCAGTATGGGTTTCATTGACTTTCTTCAATACCAAATCTCCGAGCATCAACGGTCATCTTATCATGTTGACTTTACTATAATAAGACCTAGCCATCAATTGTTAATAATATGCATGTTATCCAGGGGCATGTAGCTATTTTTCGTTGATCTACTTTAACTCATCATATCTAATTTCTGTGAGTTTCACCTCTAGTGTTTAACTTCCAATTTTTCCGGTAATACGACTTTGGTAACGTAAACTTGTTAAAAGGTGTTTCATCATTGTGTGTCCGTATGTTGGTATTATATCTCCATAATGTGAAGGGAAGGTATTCTACCTAATCCCGATATCGTGTAACCATTTTGATAGAACTTTCTGTATGGACTTGTTAGCTGCTTTTAATGCTCCATTTTCTAGATGTCAGTATGGGGATGAATGATGGTGTTTTATCTTTTTGAAGAAATTTGACATTTATCCTTGGAATCATACCGTGATGAGAGATATCGTAATGGGTAACGAAGTGTTTTTCTACGAGTTTAGCCATTTTCATAGACGTTACGTTTAATATAATTTAGCTTCTACCCATTTGGAAAAGTAATCTACTAGCACTACGAAGCAATGCCCATTGCTAGATGAAGGATAAATGTCTCCTATAATATCTATGCCCCTAGTAGAAAATGCTTGTGGAGTGGTTAGGTTCAAGAGTTCCGCATGAGGCAGATGGTTCAAGTTTTAATGTATCTAACAATCGTGACACTTTATCAATTCTTTCAAATAACTAGCTATCCTTGTTAACTAGAAGTAACCCATTCTTTGAATCTTCTTAGCTAACATCACCCCATTCATATGCAGTCTCCAAGATCTAAAGTGCATTTCTTTTCGAAATTTTCAAGTTTTGTTTAATTTAGTAATTTAAGTAGCAGTTGTTCTATGGACATCTTGTGTAACTGATAGCTAACTAACCAAAATTGTATAGCTAATCATCTTGGTGTGATCATATCCGAATTGCTTGCTTCTGGAGTATATCTTCATTTTTTTAGGTATCAAACTATGTATCTATCACAACAAGTGATTTATTGTGTTGAGGTAGAATGGAACTTTGGAAGTTTTTATCTCAATAGGTTGATTGGTTGGTTATGATTACCTTCCCACATGGATGTGAGTGTTGCTAAGGAATCTGCCATTTGGTTTTCCTCTTGTAAGACATGTCAGAATTCACATTTTTCAAATAAGGTTTTAGGGAATATTTTTTTGTCTCCTAGTCTCCCACTAATTGTCGGATGACCAATGTCGAATAATTGATGAACTCAATATCTCTTGCTCCTAAGATTAGTGAGGATTTAAACTCGAAAAGAATTGTTTCATATTATAACCCATCATTGGTGATTGCAAATTCTGATCTCTTAGATAAGGGGAACAAGAAATTATTAGGGGTTATTACTATATCTCCAAGGTCACCCACCTTTTTTTACAACTCCATCAAAGTACAATTTCCATTTATGTGGATTTTCTATTATAAACACAAAAAAATCAACGAGGAATTCCATGTTGGTGATTTAATTCGATTCTAAGGGTTGATTAGCTAAGAATTTAGCGAAGACTCTCCCTTTAGTCATCTTTCACGTGATGTATTCTATGTCAAATTCTGATAGCAGGAGAAATCATCTAGATAGCTTCTTGGAGAGGGATGGTGTCTGGCAGAGATATCTCATGGAGTCCACCTTAGCGATGACTTATATGTGGTATGAGTGAAAGTAATGGCATAGTTTCCATGTTAGTTAAATCACAGGTGCCCATATTTTCTTGATAATTGTGTATCAGATCCCTAGTTTAACAACTTTTTGCTGAGATAGTATATGGCATGTTCTCTCTTATCATTGAGTTCTTGCACTAGTATGGACCCCATAGAAAATTCTTCAATGGCTAGGTAGATTATGAGGGGTTTTCCCGATAATGGAGGACTTAAGTGTTGATTAATTAAGGTAGTAATTGAACATGCGAACTTGCATGATGGAATTTCAAAACCTAAGAATAACCTTAAAGGATCTCCTAAGCATGGCATGATTGACATAATCTAAATAAAAACATTCCACAGATGCTTATAGGTTTATAAACTTTATAAAAGAAACCAAGCGTCTAAGATTAGAGCATTACTAGATTAGAGCACTTCCTTAAAACAATTGCACAGCACTCTATTAGCACAAACCTCCAAATTAGGATGGCCTTTGTGATTAGTCCAAATAGACCCTAATCGACAAAAACCTCGTGTAGAGGAAAAAATTGTTATTTATAAAGAAACTGCTAGACCGCTCGTAAACCAACAAAAAAATATAACTACAAAGGCTCTATCGAAATTAAGAATAAGCCTTTAAGAAGAATTCTTGCGAAAGCGGGAAACTCGTGGAGGATCTCGCAAAAAACTCATGAAGAAAAGAAGTCAAAACTTAGAAGGAAATGCTGAGCTAAAGTTATTAGAAAGGAGGGGACGAAGAGGCTATTTATAGCCTAAGGGGGAGTAAAATTTCTCCCCCAAATCCAATGTGGGAGCACCAATCCCACATGGGCTTCCAAGCCTATGTGGGCTGCTGCGCAAGGTTTCTCACTCAACTTTGTGCATGGGCTTTGTGAGCACGGGATTTTTACTCCCGACTCGCGAGTTCGATGATGAAGCTATAATTTTTCCCTTGTTAGCATTTCACATTTTGCAAGGTCCTAAAATTGCTTGGAAATCATCCGCCTTGTTTCTTTGGGCCTTTCTCCCCTATTTAAAAACCTAAACCAAGAAAAGTCCGCTGGGCCAATCCATATCGTTAACGATATGTATGGATATCGTTAAAGATATCTACCATTATCGTTAATGATATCTACCATTACCGTTAATGATATCGAGTTTACAGACAGACAAAAAAAAGCAGATCTTGCATTATTCAACGACAAACACCCATCCCTCACCCATAATTCGGACTTTTCCGCTAATAGACCCTATCAACATGGTACCAGCCCATGTTGACCATTAATGGTTGGAAGAAAATGATGGGAAAAGGACAAAAGATGTGGGTACAATGATGACTTTTGGATTGAAGGGAGTCCATAAGGGAGGCCAAGTTTCAGTCACAAAAAAAGGGATTCTTTTCAGAGAAAAACACAAGCCCTCTGCATCAAGAACTCAGCAAACACAGCCATAAAAAATCCCAAACAAAAACACAAAAAACCAAAGTCTAAAGTTTACATTTTAGAGATTTTTTCATAATCTTAACCAAAGGAAGAAGTATCTCTTGTTCTTCCCTTTCTCATTTCACTCATCGCATCCAGGAAGCACTGCCTTCTTTCAACAAGACCTTTAATCTCTATTTTCATCAAAACCGTAAAAATCCAAACCAAAGAGACGAGGAGGACATTCTAGGCATTTTCGAGGACCGAACAAAGTGGATTCACAGCTACGGGGTAAGCCTCTGAGTTCCTAGAGTCGTGTTTCATGTGTTTTGATCATATATATGTGTTTATGTACGTGAATATGTAAATCGGCAAAAACAGGAAAAATGCATGTATTCTGCCTGTTGGGAATGGTGCAGCGACACAGCATCCAGGTCAATTCTCAGCACAACCAAACCCAGCACTTCGTCCAAGGGGTCCCACTCATCCCCCAAGGTCTTCATAATCCAAATGACTTCCAAGCTCGACCAAAAATGGGCTATTCGACTTCTCAGCCCAGCATGGAGGAATTGTAGTACGAGTTCTTAGCCACCCATGGTTGACACATTACCCAAGGGTAAACAGGTGTGATCCCAACGTAGCTGATGACTGAAGACGATGACACACTTCCACCGACTTTCGCTATGCCTCAGTTCGAGAAATACACGGGTAATATCGATCCTCGTGCACATATTTCCCACTACCAGAACGTGATGAGGGCCTTGAGGATAACTGATCGCATGATGGCCAAATTGTTCTTCATTACACTAGGGGCCCCTATAAACGAATGGTATAGTCATCTACCATTGGATGTGGCTTATGATTGAGGACGTCTATCCCAAGTAATGGTTGACCACTATGGCTTCAACACCTTGACAATCACCATGATGCAGAATCTAGAAGTACTAAGGTAGAAGCCGAGGGAAAATTTCAAGCCTTATTTCGAGTCAGATTGCAATCTCGACTGAGTTTGCAGGAAATGATCACCTAACTGCTGGATGGCACACTACCAGCTTATCACAAAAGGCTTGGGTTAGAAACCTTCTGTAGTAATCAGGAGGTGTTTCAGCGTGCAAAGAAAATAGAGCGTTACGACGCTGTGGAAGATGTTGTGGAGCAACCTACTAGCAAGACGTGGACAAGGAGGAATGACTCAGGGTCGTCATCCTCTAAAGGGAAGCAAGCGGTGGTCCAGCTAATCCAATCTGAGCCTGTTACAGCAGTAAGATTATCGAAGGAGGAATATTATGGGATCTCCCCATATGAAGCCAACCTTGGCTTTCTTTTCACTAAGCTGCAAGAGTTGAAGCTGCTGAGCAGTCTAAAAACCTGGTCACCACCTAGCCAGGAAGATAGGCCAAATTTCTACAATTATCATGTTGTTGTGGGTCATCACACGAACAATTACGAAGATCTCTTAAAAGCCATCCGGAAGCTGGTTAAGGATGGAGTTATAGCAGAACCAAGGTTAAAGCCTAGTACAAAGACTAACCCGCTCCCTCGGTTCGATGGAACAGTAAACCTGATTGGTTCTGGGTTGGAGGAAGTGCATGTTTTGAGATGCATAGGGGAAGTATCTGATGAGTTCGTAATGGTCATAGGCACTGGGATTAATGAAGACCAAGTCTTAAATATGCTCACCCGGTTTGTTCCTGGGGTGAATTTTGTGGCATCAATACCAATGTCGGTTGAAGACATAGCAGATGATTATGACATGTTTGGGTCCGTTGTAGAAGGGGTAAAAGAGGATGAGCCCGAAGCGATGAAGGAGAAGAAGAATCCCATTGATTTGGATGGGTATATTTTGAAGTCCCGAAGAAGAGGAATAAAGGAAAACGCTCGTCAGGTGGAGGGTGAAGAAATCATGTATGGCAAGGGTCCAATCAACCTAGACTCTTACCAATTGAAGAATGCCAAGAGAAAGAAAGAGCAGCTACAGTATCCGTGACAAACACCCACTAAGACAAGGGTGATAAAAGATGGGGTGTTGAGAGTGACCCGCAACGGTCGAGTCTTTCGGAACAATCCCATTTATCTTAGGAATTCATCAACCACAGAAGTCATCAGGGATAACATAGAACCGCCCCAACCCCCTATGGTCAATGAAGATGAGCTGGAAGTTGATCCCTTGGTCAATCAGCTCAAGAGCACACAGGCAAAGTACAACATTTGGTAACTTCTATGCTTTTCTGAGGCACATCGCCGAGGATTGGTATAGAAGCTAATGGAGATTGAGGCCACACCAACTACTTCGATGATCGAAATGTGCTTAGCCATTGGAGAAGGGATCCCCTTGAAGAAGAACCCTGCTATTACATTCGACTGGGCGGACCTACCACCGGAACAACGCAATCACAATAAGGCCCTCTTTATTAGGGTCAATATTTTTGATAGGTCTATTCCATGTGTGATGGTAGACGATGGATCTGCACTGAATCTTTGGGCATTAAAGGTGCTGCCTCATCTCGGATTAACTGAAAGCATGCCCGAAAGGTCAGATACCATTATCCAAGCATATGAAGACTAAAAGTGTGGGGTTGTAGGAACATTCACAGCAATTGTGGCTGTAAATGAGGTGAAATCTGAAGTGAAATTCACTGTCCTATATATACCTGTCTCGTACTCCCTGTTACTGGGAAGACCTTGGATACATGCACTTGGCACTGTCCCCTCCATTCTCCACCAGAAGATCAAACTGGTTTACCAAGGGAAGCCGATTACCATAGAGGCGGATGAGGAATCCCTAATGGAGGCTGCAACTTTCACAGAACAAGGCTTGAGGGTGGCCATGATTGGTCAAGAAGCTGAGGCAAAAAGGAAGAAGATGATCCCTATAGGCTACCGCTACTTCTCAGCGAGTCTGAAAAAGATTATGAAGAAGCAGGGATTTGTTCCAGGTAGAGGACTCGGAAAGTATCACCAGGGGATTGTGGAAGCTATAGACCCTCTCCTATTGACCCCTGGAGCTGGACTTGGGTTTACCCCCAGGCATAAAATCTATAAGCACAAACAACCACTCTTCTGCAACATGGTTAGTGTGTGTGCCATCGAGGGGGGGGAAGCAATACTTGGGGGATAGTGAACCCCTGATGAGGGACGGAGAATCTGCGCCAGGATTTGATATCTTTGGCGATGTTTACGACTTTGCTAAGGAGCGTATGATAGCTCCTGTCATTAAGTCTGTGGAGGGCTCAAGGAAAGATGATCATTCCGAAGAAAAATAGCCTATGGCTCCAGAGACAATGGTCGCCGTTGCCAATAATAAGGGGAAGTCATATATGTTCATCGAAGACGAACCTGAGTCTGAACCCATGGAGGAAGAGGTCCAAGATGCCATTGAAGCTATCACCAAAGCCCTTGCAGTCTTGATGGAGAAGGGTGGGAGCTCCAAGGACCAGCTAGCAGTAGCAGCAGAAGCCGTCACCCAAGCTGCAACCATGGAGAAGAAGGCGACACCTGCTGAGCCCACCATCGATGAGCCAACTACAGTGATGAATGAAGACCCTCCGCCTGTGGAGGAGAGTGATGCTAATGATGTAATTTTTAATATTGTGAATATTTTTTATGTTAATAACTCTGCCTATGAGGCATTTCATTTAATGAATAAGAACTTTGCTTACTTGTGTGATGTCTCGCCAGATGGCGACATGCATTTCCATGATCATCCACATAATGTTTTCAGCATAACTGATACTACATTGCATGAAATCAATTTAAGTACGGATGAATCACATAAAATGGTGATGATTTCGAGTGATTTGACTCCTGAAGAAGAGCGTGGGATTAAAAATGTACTTAGAAAACACGTGGTAGCATTCGCATGGTCCTACGAAGACATGCCAGGGGTTGATAGAGTAATCGTCGAGCACACAATCCCCACCGATCCACAAGTCAAGCCAGTCAAGCAAAAGTTACGACGATTGTGACCGGAATGGGCTGAGAAGGTCAAAGTGGAAGTAGCTAAGAAGATAGAAGCTAAGTTCTTAGAAGTAGTAGAATATCCTACCTGGCTCACCAACATTGTACCAGTTGCGAAGAAGGATGGGAAAGTTCGAGTATGTGTTGACTTCCGGGATCTGAATAAAGCCTCACCGAAAGACGACTTCCCTTTGCCTCATATTGATGTCTTGGTCGATAGTGCTGCTAGGGCTGCCATGTATTCATTTATGGATGGTTTCTCAGGCTACAATCAAATCCTCATGGCAATCGAAGATAAAATCAAGAATGCCTTCATCACCGAGTGGGGGGTTTACTGTTATAGGGTTATGCCCTTCGGATTGAAGAACGCAGGGGTAACCTATCAGAGAGCTGCGACGGCCCTACTACATGACTTGATCCATAAGGAGGTTGAAGTGTATGTGGATGACATGTTGGTCAAATCCAACACTCGCAAAGAACATCCTTCAGTCCTCGATCAATTTCTTACTCGGATTGAGAAATATAACTTACGCCTGAACCCGAAGAAATGTGTATTTGGGGTCACTTCAGGAAAGCTGCTGGGGTATGTAGTGAGCTAAAGGGGAATAGAAATGGACCCCGATAAGAGCCGAGCCATTAGGGAAATGCCTGTGCCAAAGACAGAGAAGGAAGTACGGTCATTCTTGGGATCCCTATAGCACGTTAGCAGGTTCATCTCCCGTTTAACTACTATCTATGAGCCAATTTTCAAGTTGCTACAGAAACAGCAACCGGTAGTGTGGAATGATCAATGCCAGATCACATTCGAAAAGATCAAGCAATATCTAATCAAGTCTCCCGTTCTGAAGCCTCCCATTCCAGGGCGTCCTCTTATCCTCTACTTGGCCGTTGAAGAGTCTTCTGTTGGAGCCATACTGGTATAGGAAGATGATAGCAAGAAAGAGCACGTGATATACTAGTTAAGCAAGAAATTGCTAGAGTACAAAACCCACAACATGATGGTGGAGAAGATTTGCGCGGTAATGGTATGGTTGACTAAGAAGCTACGTCACTACTTCCAATCCTATCGAACCCAGGCAGTGGCTAAGATTGACCCAATGAGGTATCTATGTTAGTCTCCCACACTAGCTGGTAAACTTTCTCGATGGTTGTTACTTCTCTCTGAGTACATCACCAAGAAAGTCATCAAAGGTCGAGTAGTGGCAGAATTCTTGGCCAACTAGGCAATCGATTCCGATTATGTGGAAAACCTAGAGTTTCTAGATGAGTAGTTATCTGTGGTAGAAGAAGTTAAAAGAGAGTGGAACATGTATTTCGATGGCGCTATGAACCGCAAAGGGGCAGGCTTGGGAGTGGTTTTGATCACACCATATAACAAAGTAATCCCATTATCAAAATGTTTGGAGTTCCCAGTCATGAATAATGGGGCAGAATATGAAGCATGTCTATTTGGATTGGAAGCACTAAGGAAGGTCAAAGCCAAAGAGGTCTCGGTTATCGGGGATTCGGCTTTGGTAATTCGACAAGCGACTGGTGAATGGGAGATCAAGGAAGATTCACTTCGCCCATATTTCGAAGTAGTTTGGGAGGCCTCTGCTAAGTTTGAAAAGTGTGTCTTTCGTCATGTGATGCGTGAAGAGAATCAAATGGTAGATTCCTTAGCCACTCTAGCCTCTATGTGGGAAGGGCCCATACCCAGCCCATCAAACCATTAATCCTTCAATCGGCCAAGGAGCCCTTTTATTGCAGAGTAGTGATCGTTGATGAAGACTCAGACTCGGTTTGCTGGTATTTTGACATTGTTCGGTTCTTGAAAGGTGGGATCTATCCTGAGGGTGCCATAGATTCTGAGCGCACTTCCCTTCGCCCTCTTGCCATCCAATTTAGACTTCTCGATAATGATTTATTTCGACGCACTCCGGAGGGTTTATTACTTCATTCTTTGATTGAGAAAGAGGTTTTGCTCATCATCAGAAGACTACATGCAAGAGATTGTGGGCCACACATGAATGGCTTAGCCCTAGCGAAAAAGATCCAACGTTAAGGGTATTACTAAACCACAATGGTCGCGGACTGCATCGCAGAGGTTAAGAAATGCCATGAATGTCAAATCTACGGGGACCTCAGTCATATGCCTCCCTCGGATCTTCATAATTCATCTACTCCTTGGCCATTCTCAACATAGGGGATCGATAAAATTGGAGAGATTCACCCTTCCTCCAGCAACGGCCATAGGTTCATCATAGTGGAAGTCGATTACTTTTCTAAGTGGGTAAAAGCCGAATCCTACTCCAATATCACTGCCAAGAAAATGGCCAAGTTCATAGAGAAGCACATCTTCACTAGGTATGGGATTCCTCATCACATCATCTCGGATAATGGTGTACAATTCCAAGAGGCAATAGCAGAACTCCTGGAAAAATACAGTATCGAGCATCACCGCTCTTCACCATATAGACCATAGGCCAATGGGGCAGTTGAGGTAGCTAACAAATCCATAAAGAAGATCCTGAGTAAGATGGTGACTACTTACCGAGATAGGGCAGATAAGTTACCTTTCATAGTCTGGGGTTACAGAATGAGCATTTGGACCCCCACAAATCAGACTCCTTTCTCACTCATGTATGGTATGGAAGCAGTTTTGCCAGTGGAATCAGAAGTAGGATCTTTAAGGATAGCCCTCGAAGCCAAGCTAGGAGAGTCATAATGGGCCAGAGCTAGATTTGAGCAGCTCAATATGATTGATGAACGCCACCTTAAAACCTTAGATCACCTCCAGATGTATCAGTAATGGATGGCCAGAGTGTACAACAACAAGGTCAAGCATCAGAGTCAACCCCTGAAGGCAGGAGATTTGGTATTGAAGCAATTAAAACCTTCGAGCGTGGACATCAGAGGAAAGTTCAGACCCAACTAGGAAGGTCGATTTGTAGTTAAGAAAGTGTTGAGTAAAGGAGCAGTTAAGATCATGGATATGGACGGCAACGAATTCGTCAACCCTGTTAATCAAGAAAGACTTAAACGCTACCACGTTTAGGAAAAGAAATAAATCTAAAAATGCAGTACAAAATATAAAAATACATATGTAAATAGGCTCATCAACTGATACTCTGTTGGTTGAGCAAAAAAATTAGGGTGTTTTCTTTCTTTTCTTTTTCTTCTAAAAAAAAATGATAGTCCGCTGAGTTGAAAACCCGAAAAGGGCGATTCAGGCAAAACATAGGGCAAAAGAGCGAGGAATAAATTCATTAGTTAGAAAACCTGAGAGGGCTAACTAAATACAGGAGTTGGATCACTTGAAATGCTTGTACTTCAATTCATTTCATCAATAAAGATATCATTTCTAGCTGAAAATGTTGAATGTGAATGTTCAGGGAAATGCATGAATGCCAATGGCTAAAACGTCACGAGTAAATAACAAACATTTTACGATATAGTTAGTTCAGTAATTTATAAATAGGAAAGGAAAAGACAAACAAATCTGATAGAGTCATACCACACTGGTATGTCCTAAGCAAAAGTCGATTAATTTTCTTCTTTTATTAAAATAGCATCATTTCTAACAATTCATCAAACTGGCTCTATCTACGACCATAAGGGCTCAGTCCGTCTCCTCTCTTAACCACTCGTGCGTCACCCAAGCATAATGCCCAGGGTCTATCAGGGACCTAACCGCTCCTAACCATCCACGGTAGAACCTACCGGGCTCCATAGTCTCGGTTGCCCTATAATGAAGATAAGTAAATTGAGTGTGTTGACTCCACAAGATCGGTAACCTGTCTGGCCATGAATGGTGCCACTCTGAAACCCGAAAGGTGCATATGTCATGGGGTATCCTTTGGCGTCTCCCGTACTACCTACAAATACGACTTGGCATGTAAAAGGTGGAATGGTACAAGCCCATCAGTAAAATCCCATCTTCATGCATTAAGATGGCGACATGAGTGATCGCCCACCAGGGGGAAAGCCAACGAATCCTGTCATCGGAGATCTAGCCGAATGCTTGAATCCAGTCCTATTCAGCCATCCGGGAATGTCCTGGGGTGATCAAACCCCGCCTATTGTACGCAACGGGTGAATAATCAGAAGGATTCCCCCGTGGATCGCTTATCAGAGAAAGCTTCTCCAGTAACCAAACCTGATACAGATCTTGTTTAGCAAAGAAAAAAAAGGGGGAAAATCAGTAATCGTTATGGCCTTACCTTGAGAAGTGTGAAATGATAATCGACCAGATCAGGGTGAGAGATAGTAGTATCCATACTAAGAAGGTTTTCCGCTAATGCCAGTGCAGATGGAGAGTTTCCCTGATAAAGTGAATCGATAACTGATATTAGCCGAAATGGGGCCACGTGACCAACTCTGCAAATGAATTTTGACATCAGGAGCAGAGCTACCATGTATGGCCAAGCAATGTGAGATCTCGAGGCACTGATGCACCACTCCAGTATAGTGATAACCTGAAATCCCCCAAGAGACGGCGGGTGAGTGAGAAAAGAGGCCATAGAATCCAAATTCCACAAACCTCGGAGATCAGCTTCGGCACCAAAGTGGTAGGATGGGACTGCCAAATGAAAAGCTCGAAGGCAAGGGATTCCTAGAATATCCTGACACTCCTTGATCATTGGGCACAGCTCCTGTAGAGAAAATCGGAAGACATGGGCAATCGGATCCCAAAATGAAACTGCAGCCCTAACCAAAGCTGTGTTCACAAGGCGGAATATAAGGTAGCGGAGGCCTCGTAAGCCAAATCTATCAAGTTTATCCCAGTCAGGAATTTTCAACGTGTGCAAGAAAGTGTGAAGTTGTTGATTGTGGGAAGCCATATGGAGAAAACAGGACAAGAGCTGAATGAAATCTCTCAAAAACCTGTGTACCTACATATGCATTAACCACATACATTAGCAATTACATTCATTCATGCATAGCATTCACCAACAAGCAAGCATGTGCATGAAATGAAACATTGCATGTGAGGATCTAGCACTCAAAGGCCAAAACATCTCCTTTCATAAGCCTGAAGTTCTCAGAAAGCTTTACAAAAATAGAGTTATCAGAAGAAATCTGGTTTGAAATATGATAACAATTTTGTAGCAGAAACATCCAATCAAATAATCAAGGAAAATTGCACAAAAGCGTCAGAAGCGCCTGAAAAGTTACAAATAAATGTAGTCCCTACAACTGAAGTCGAAAGGAAAATAAATTAGGCTAAATCTAAGAATAATCCTCCTTGTCCACTGCAGCCCCGGCGATGAGGCTGTCATCCTCTGGTTCCCTGCCCCGGCGAGTCCCCGAACTAGAAGGGGTCCCCCGGTGCCCCCTAGATCGGCTCCCACCTGACATCACCGAGCGAGCAGCCCTCTAAGTCTGAGTCTGAGCCTGGGTCAACTGTCTCTCTAGGTCCCACGTCTATAGAGTTAGATCTCTCTCACGACCCTCAAGGCTTCGGATAGTAGCTTGAGAATTTAGGAGATCCTGGTGCTCATTGGCGATCAAAGCCTGCAATGGAGAACATGCATCATAACATTTAAAAATGTTGAGGGCATGCAATATCATCTCACATGCATGCATAATTAGTGCACGTTTTTTTCATGAAGTTTGTATAGGATTACCTCAGCAGTCCTGTTCTATGCGATGATCAGCTCACGGGCAGATAGGTAATTGCGAACATATTGCTCAACAGTGGCCCGGGGAACCTACCATTGGAGCAATAAGGTCAAGATAAGAATCGAGGGAATTGAAAATCGAAGCATCAGAGAATGAAACTCACATGGGTGGTATCATCAGGAGAAAAGATCACGCGATACATGCTTTAGGGCAGAGTGTATTCCCGTCGCTCCCCCACTCTCGCCATCAAGGAGAAGTTGGTATCTAGATATGTGGTGGAATGGCCCTCCACAAATCCAGGGATGTGATACATCCGATCCCCGGAGCCTGACCGATGTGCTCGAGCTCGCTTCCCTACGTCGACCTATTTAATAAAAGCCATAAATATTCAACCAAAAAGAATCCAAAGGAGATCAAGTGTAGAAGAGATTCATACCCTCGAAGAGCTCGGGCTGGCATCTCTGTGGTCTCCGCTACCAACAAGACCGGCTTCGTCAGCTTTCATATAACCATGACCACCACTGCCGCCTCCACCGCTAAAGTGTCCACCTGGACCATCATCAGGAACATCATCGCTGCCACTGCCATCTCCGTGTAGCTCCTCCTCCTCCTTATTGGAGGAAAACACTCCCATCACTTCCGTCACCTTTCAGTGATGCCAATCCTCTATATCGTCATCACAGACGCGAGGACAAGGAGGGATCAGGCACCCCAGATGCGCCGAGTACGAACCACCGATGGAAGGAACTGCCATGCCATTGCTGTCAAAGAAGGTAACACGATCCTTCGCAGAACTAATCTTCAAGTGAGACTAGAATAAGCTGGTAGGAGGGCGGGGAGGCACAGGTTGCTCCACGATGATCGAGGTCCGCCAAGATCAAACCCTCTCCCCCAATTACCACTCGAGAGAGAGGGGAGACTCCAAGACTAGTCGATGGTCGTAAACATTCGTCCGCACGGTCACCATCGCATCCTGGTTCGGCACCAAGATCCAGGGGTCCATATTGATCTACAATCGCCAAAAAGGAAACACACATTCACAATGGGATAATCAAATAAAAGAGGTAACCAAGAAGTTAGAAAATTGCTTTTATACCTCCTCCCTTGTGAGGCCACGAAGGCACTCTCGATATCCAGTCCGCCACTGGTGGAGTCCCCCGAATGGATGGCACTATACGGCTAGGAGAGGCTCACCCTGACTCACTGCGGTTTTGAAGATCGGATGGGGAATAATATGGTAGGAGAAGGCCTAGACCTGCAATGAAATAGAAGTCTAACAAAGCTATGAAAATAGTAAGAAGTAAAGTTCAAAAGAAGATCAAATACCTGGAGGAGTATGTGACTCAACTTGAGGGCCTTCTCGTGAGCTCTCACTGCACAATCTAAGATATAATACATCTGGCCCAAAATGGCCCTCACCAGTTCAAAAGTGGGATGGAAGCCAGATCCTCTACTGCTGAGATCAACCCGTAGTTAATCTTGCTGGAAGCAACAGGGAAGAAGAGCACCGTCAGCAAACAAATCACAAAGGTGCGCACGCATTGAGCTCACGACTCCTCAAGCACCTCCTCCATCTCAGCCCAATGCAAGCTCAGCTCCTTGTAAGAGAGCCAACCTGAACACGAAGCCAAACCAAACAACTCCAGCATCCGGTTGATGACCCGATGGGAGGTGGGTAAGCGATCCATGAAGATATCGAATTGAATGGCCCCGTGTGCCAGAGGAGGCCGGTCATAGCCACCACATCAGATGGAGTGATGGTTAGTTCTCCCATTGGAAGATGGAATGTGTGAGTAGTCTCAGACCACCGCTCAACCAGAGCAGTCAAAGCAGTATGAGATATATGCGGCATATGGCTCGACAGAATCCAGGTAAGCGTGACAAACCCGGTAGCGTCAATGGCAGCTCGAAGCTCGGGATCTCTAGTAGTATGGCTCCACTAGTACCCAATAGCGGCTACACCAGAGAAGTTGGTATAGGTCTGCGGCTGCAAAAGATAGAAGCAACAAAATGTAGAAAATCAATCTCAAAATCAATGTGAAATTCAGTATCCTTTTACTTCAATTCATTCGGGAATTACAAACTGGGCTAAAATAACGCTCAAACGAGATTTTTAGACGAGGCAGAAAGAATTTTCACCCCCACTTTAGATATCGTTAATGATATCACAGATATCCTTAAACGATATCACAGATATCTTTGAATGATATCAGAGAAATCGTTAACGATATCTCAGTGACAGAGGCAGAAACAGCCTCTATCGAGATTCCAACCCTTAAAAATCCAAAATTTCACATTTTAATTCCCCACATTGGGTTCCAAATAATCCTAAACCGTGCATAATCAATGTATGAAGCTTAAGCATGAATCAATTTCATCTAAATCAATCAATTTTCACGAAAGCAAAACCTAGATTTTTGAATGAAAATCGGGAAAAACTCGAAATTAAGGCTTTTTGGGTTACCTGGACTACTGAGGTATGTTCCCTGAGCCTTGGGCGGAGAGTGTTGATCAGAGAGTTGAAAGAAAACCCGATGAACTCGTCGTCCCGTTCAAAACAAAGAGATTTCTCCACGGAACACCGTTTGAATCCTGGAATATCAGGATTATCATCGAGAGAGGAGGGGGAAACGGCTCTTGGGTTGTAGGATTTGATTTTGCATAACATTTTCACTGGAAATTCATGGAAGAAAATCGTTTTTCTTGAAAGATTTTGTTTGATTTTCGGATAAAAGAAAAGAGAGAAGAAAAGTTAGGTTTTATTTTTCATCCTGTCATTTCGATATCGTTAACGATATTACAGGATATCGTTAACGATATCAATCAATATCGGTAACGACATGGATTTTCAGCCCGTTCCGTTTCTTCTATATTCGACCCAAATTCATTTTAACCCATTAAAATTCACTTTCGGTGTCTTTAGATGACCTGCAAGCATTTGGGACCTGATAAAATATTTTCAAAACTCGATCGCACCGACCCGAGAAACCAGCACGTTTCCAAATTCTTGATTGAAGGGGAAAAAATTTTTGCTTCCATCAATCTCAATCGAGAAATTAAAACATGCATTCGTAACTTGCATTCTTCGAATTCCTAACTTTTCACAGTCATCTGAACTTTCTACAATTCAAAATCCTGACTTTTTACAGTCATCCGAACTTTCTACAGTTCAAAATCCTGACTTTTTACAGTAGCCTGAACTTTCTACAGTTCAAAATCTAGACTTTTTACAGTCATCCAAACTTTCTACAATTCAAAATCCTAACTTTTTACAGTCACCCGAACTTTCTACAGTTCAAAATCCAAACTTTTTATAGTCATCCGAACTTTCTACAATTCAAAATCCTGACTTTTTACAGTCACCCGAATATTCTACGGTTCAAAATTTTAGTCTTTTTACAGTCATCCGAACCTTCTACGATTCAAAATTCATGACTTTTTACAATCATCTGAACTTTCTACGGGTTCACACCTTGTCTCAGCAGTTCCGAGTGTCACGGTCGACTCACAAGAGGCATACAATTCAGACCGCAATGGTCAACTATCCCGCAGCGGATTTTAACAAAGACTGACAACAATCGACTTATTATCAAAGGCATGGAGCACATGGCTTTCATCCTTTCCCCAGCAGTTCCGAGTGTCACAGTAAAGTCACAAGGGGCATAAAATTAAGACCACACGGTCAATCATCCCACAACGGATTTCAACAAAGACTCATAGCAGTCGACATATCGTCAAGGGCATGGAGCATACGGCTTTCATTCTTTCCCCAACATTTCCGAGAGTAACGGTAAACTCACAAGGGGAAATCATTTCCAAATGGGCAATTCACAAGGGGCACAGAGAGGCTAATCCCTGACAACGCCGCACCAAGATGAAAGCTTACAACCATCATCCCCAAAGAGTGCCAACCGCGACTAGCCAGGTATTATCTCTAAACCTCACTGCTCTTTCAATCATGGGACCATACTGATCTCATATCAGCAGTGATCCCATGAGGGGTAACCTGTGAGCACAGGATTTTTACTTCTGACTCGAGAGTTCGATGATGAAGTTGTAATTTTTCCCTTGTTAGCATTTCACATTTTGCAGGGTCTTGAAATTGCTAAGAAATCATCTGCCTTGTTTCTTTGGGCCTTTCTCCCCTATTTAAAAGCCCAAACAAAGAAAAGTCCGATGGGCCAATCCATATCATTAACAATATGTATGGATATTGTAAACAATATCTACCATTATCGCTAACGATATCTACCATTATCGTTAACGATATCTACAATTATTGTTAATGATATTGAGTTTATAGACAGATAAAAAAAGCAGATCTTGCATTATTCAATGACAAACACCCATCCCTCACCCATAATTCAGACTTTTCTGCCAACACACCCTGTCAACATGCTACCAGCACATGTTGACCATTAATGGGTGGAAGAAAATGATGGGAAAAGGAAAAAAGGTGTGGGTGCAATGATGACTTTTGGATTGAAGGGAGTCCATAAGAGAGGCTAAGTTTCAGTCACAAAAAAAAGGATTCTTTTCAGAGGAAAACACAAGTCCTCTGCATCAAGAACTCAGCAAATACAGCCATAAAAAATCCCAAACGAAAACACAAAAAACCAAAGTCTAAAGTTTACATTTTAGAGATTTTTTCATAATCTTAACCAAAGGAAGAAGTATCTCTTATTCTTCCCTTTCTCATTTCACTCATTGCATCCAGGAAGCACTGCCTTCTTTCAACAAGACTTTTAATCTCAGTTTTCTTCAAAACTGCAAAAAACCGAAACCAAAGAGACGAGGACTTTCAGGGCGTTTTCGAGGACCGAACAAAGTGGATTCACAGCTACAGGGTAAGCCTTTGAGTTCCTAGAGTCGTGCTTCATATGTTTTGATCATATATATGTGTTTATGTACGTGAATATGTAAATCGGCAAAAATAGGAAAGCTGCATGTATTCTGCCTGTTAGATATCGTTCAACGATATCACGATGTCATTGAACGATATCAAGATATCATTCAACGATATCATTTTCCATGTAGAATACAGACAGCATGTTTGTAAAATTTTCAGATTTCGATTCATGTTCAAGGGGCTCAGTGGTGACCATTTAGATCTGAGATCTGAGTTTTCAATAACATGAAGTGTATATGTGAAAATTTTACAAACCTGATTTTTATTTATCGAAACATTATTTTATCAGCTTCAACACTTTTTTTAGAACATTTTAATAATATTATGAATTATGTTTTCGGACCTAGATTTATTTTATGTTAAGTTATTATGAAGTGTGTTAGGAACCCCCCACGAAAGGAACCGAAGTTCCTGGATAACCGACCTGACAATTATGTGCATGAGGCATTTTCACTAAAATTGGTTAAATAAACTTGTGTGCATAAAATGAACCCTTTTTTATGAAAGAGAAATTTAAAGCTCTCCAATGTTTTAAATTAAACCATACGGGTCTCGTAAAAATCAAAACGAAGAAACTTTCAAATACTTGTGATGTGCAGTATTTGTGCTAACCTTTATGGATGTAGGTAGTCTAGGATAGATGTATGTTAGGATTTATTTTCTTTCGGTTATCGCATTTATATTAATAAAAATATGTATTTGTTAGATCGGTTGTATAATAGGACATTAATGTATTCATTCCCGTAGATCATTTGTATTTAGGCGATTTGTAATCCCCCAAGCCCAATGATGTAATTAATATCCCGTAGAATAGGTGCATTTAATTTCTTACGTGTTTACTTTCCGTAATTTATTTACCGTTTTATGCATGCGCGATAAATATAAACTAAAAACATCTAATTTAATTCGAATATTATAAACGTGGTTTCTCATTCATAGTATAATTTAACTCAAATGACGATGAAAAAGATAACTCATCCCGGACCCGAATCTCTACTTTGTGGTACAGATTAGGCATACGGATCTAAGCTGTACCGAAATTTCCCGGAAGAGCTGATCCGGGTGGCGACTCTGTAACACAGACTAGAGATCCTAATCTCGAGTCTTTTGTACTTGGAACCCATTTATTTTCAAGCACAACCATCAGTTTCCCATAAGGGAACCTCTTTTCCAACGCACTCTTTTAACATATCTTTTTCGAAAACCCCATGCCCCATCTCACAAGGGGCCGGCGCCTCGCGGCGACCGCGTAGGTGGAACTTCGTCCGCTCACAGGCTTGCCTTGCATGCTTGTGTTTTGTAATAAACCTTGTATGACTGCTAGAGAATGGGCTTGCGAGATTTTTCACAAGCTTAGTTATGGAAAGCCTAACAGAACTCTACTAGCACTACTTGCGCTTGGGAGGCCTACTTGCAGACTTTCTAGCAAGCGCTACCAAGCAACGCTTGCAAGCCCACAAGTGCTTCTAGTACACGTGCAGGCTTGCCTTGTGAACTCTTGCGAGATTTCTTGCAAGATCCACTTGCTAAATTCTAGTTCAGATTTACCCTTTCTTTCTCGACATATTGGTCCGACCATAATTTGGTCAATCTAATTGAGTTTTACTTTCCCCTTTCTATTCTCAGTGTAGACCTCATCTATGAGTTTTTTATTTTGTTTAATAGAGACCCAATGTGTGTGACCTCATATGATCCTGAAGTATAGAGCCGCTAGAGGTTAACCTAAACTTGGATTCCCATCTAGGATCCTTTAGACTCAATAATCCAAACCGATATGGAACCTAATAACTCTAGATAATAAAATGGGCACTCTAGCAAAGCCGTATGATCCTCCGATACTCGGAACATCATGTGCTTATGACTTAATTCAGTTCTCAAGAAGTATCCAATCTAATACACTTTTTCAATCAGGTTAAGCACCATCTAGTTTATTGAGCTGGAATTAAGTGTTAGCTCATGTAATAGTTGTAGCAATCTTGGAATTAAACTTGTTCATGAAGAACACAACTTGCCACAATGTATTGAGATTAATGAGAAACCCGTTCTATCAATCTCATAATTTGAATAAAGGTTTATGAGTGTGCACTTCAATAAGAGGCCTTAATGTACATCTCCCATTATATCACTATATCAAGAGCAATGGATCCCATCTTGACTACTCAGCTTACCAAGAAGTAATCATCATTATACTCGTAATCACTATTATTATCTCAATCACAAGAGTATGAATAAGTATGATCCAAAGTATAGAAATTCCCACATAAGGTAACCAGTATCTCATGTCTGAGGATACTTGTATTGCTACTGCAATAAGACATGATACCATCCCATGAATATAGTTAATTTCGAGTGTTTGTATTATAGTTGTCTCAAATGTATTATGCGAATACATTTCTTTGTTAACTTAAGGTACCACCTTCAGCTCGTGAGATCAACTACTTGGATCAAATCAAAGGACTAAGCTTATACATGCTAGTTTGGCTGCTTCATTGATTTCTAGTCTTAATGAAACAATTACTAGTTATATTTAGACTATTAATATTAACACATTTGTGCAGTTCTCACACCACCTAGCTCCCATTATATCCTCGCACTTTCACGCTATGAAATAGTCATGGACTTTGTTTTATCAATGAACATATACATATATATAATAGTACATATATATTACCAGTGAGATAAATAAAAATAATCATTGATATATCACAAAGATGCCTTATTATTGATAATAATAATCTAAAACTTTTTTTACATTATTAACTAATAAAGATGTATCACCCTAATAACCTCTATGGCATACATCATATCTAATAAACTCCCACTTGCACTAGAGCCAATTGCTCGTGTGCTTCATGCCATAATCATTAACATGTCGGTCATGCTTAACCTGAGTTAATGGCTTTATTAGCCCATCTACTAAATTTTTATCCGTAGGGATGTATTCTAATCTTATACCCTTTTTAGCTACTATATCCTTAATGAGATAGTATTTTTTTGAGTATTTATCCATTTCTCTCATGAGACCATGGTTCCGTTACTTGAGCAATAGCCCCATTGTTATCATAGTACACAATTATTGGATTCATAATGTTGGACACCACATCAAGATCACCTATAAATCCCTTAAGCCAGGCAGCTTACTTAGCTTCTTTAGAAGCAGCTATATACTCAGACTCAATGGTAGAATCAGTAGTCGTATCTTGTTTTGAACTCTTCCAACAAACTGCCCCTCCATTAAACATAAACACATAACCTGACCGGGACTTGTAATCATCCCTATAAGATTGAAAACTATAGTTAGTGTATCCCTTTATAGAGATATCACTTTCTCCATATCCTTAGTCCTTTTTAAGTACTTGAGGATAGTTTTAATGGCCATCCAATGTTTCTCACCTTGATCAGATTGAAATCTACTCATGGCACTCAATTCATGTGAGACATCAGCCCAAGTGCATACCATAACATACATGATGGATCCCATTACCTAAGCCTAGGGTATTCCATTCATGCGTAGTCTCTCCTCTTATATTCTTAGACACTTAGAATTAGAAATGTTAATCTTGTGAGACTTTGTGAGATAACCCTTTCTTGACTGCTGAAGGTTAAATGTAGCCGAAACCTTATCTATGTATGTACTTTGAGAAAGTCCTAGCAACCTTTGAGATCTATCATGGTAGATCTTTATAACAAGTATAAAAGCTTCTTCTCAAAAGTCTTTCATGGAGAACTTCTTTTAAAACCATGACATAACATTCTAAAGAAAAGAATCATTATTTCTTATTAGTAATATGTCATTGACATATAATACAAGGAAAACGATCGCACTCCCACTAGCCTTCTTATATACATAGGGCTCATTAGCATTTGATAGAAAATAAATTTCTCAGATTATTTTGTCAAGCCTAATATTCAAACTCCTTGATGATTGCTTAAGTCCATAAATGGACCTTTGCAAATTGCATACGTTCGAGCTATCCTTGAATGTAAAGCCTTTAGGTTGTATCTTATATACATCCCGATCAAGGTTCTTATTGAGGAACACGATTTTCACATCCATCTACCAAATCTCATAATTGTTATGAGCATCGATGGCAAGGAGTATCCCGATAGACTTTAGCATGGCTATAGGTGAAAAGGTTTCATCATAGTCAATACCTTCCTTCTTACTATAACCTTTTGCAAATGGCCTTACTTTATAGGTAATCACATTACCATCCATATCGGTTTTCTTCTTGAAAACCCTTTTGTATCTTATGGGCTTAATCCAACTTGAAGCATCAACCAAGTTTTAGACATGATTTTTGTACATAGAGTCCATATTTGACTTCATGGCTGTAAACCATTTGTCAGAACCTAAGACTTCCATTTCCTCCTTGTAAGTCTTGGGCTTGTCATCTTTTAGAAGGAATATTTGCTTATTATTAGTGATGAAATAACTTATCACTCGAGAATAATTGGAGCTCGACCTGACCTACGGAATGTCAGTGTTATAATAGGCTATTTCATGCTTACACTTTCTTGTGTAATAGGTGTAGGAATAATTAGTTGATTATTTATTTGATCTTCTTGAGCACCAATCTCAAGATTGTTCCCACTAGCGTTCGCAAGTATGTGTTCCTTCTGGAGGAACTGAGAGTACCTTTTGTTCTCATAGGCTCCTTAAAACTATAACCCATAGGCTCCTTATAGTAACCTAAAAATAGACACCTATCAGACTCAACACCTAGCTTATCCAAAACCTGTCTTCTTTACATAAACAAGACATCCCTAAACTCTCAGGAGAGAAAGAGTTGGTTACTTACCATACCATATGTTGGTCCTTAGACAACTTATAAACAATCGTAGAGGGGGGTGAATGCATTTCTTTGTTACTTTTTGAATTTATAAATATAGTTTAAACCAAGTTAATTTTTTAGATGTGTGCTGAGTGAAGCAATGCTGAACAGGTTTAAAAACTTATAAACTGCTCAACTTTGCTGGTGATTTTATCTTCAATCGCTTACTGAGTACTTTGCTCAGCTCGGATTGGTTTTTCAAGCAAAAATGATTAAGGCAGAAAGAATGATGGATGGAATGAACGTGATAAAAGCTTAATGTGAAAGTAAGAATGCCAACACTTGATTTATCCTGGTTCGAGCATAAGCCTACCTCTAGTCCCCAGATACCTTCTCCGAGCTTAAATCCATTAATATTATTCCTTACTTAGTCAGAGCACTCTTTACAGAGGGTAGACATAATTACAGAAAGTACCATTCTTTCTAACTACCGCTCAACTCATTTTGGGTAGCCTTCCTAAAATGACACTCAGATTTTATAAATAGAATGCGAACTTAATTCAACTTATAAAATGTTGACTCCTTACAAGGTTAAATCTAAGAGTGATTCTCACAATTACAAACAAATTAGAAGAATGGTTATTTGTTGATTGCTTGAACTGGAATTTCTTGATGCTATGAATATTTTTCTACAGTTTCAAGTCTTAAAGAAATTTGAGGTGATTCACCAAGTTTGAGCATCTGCTTCAGTCTTTTATTTATACTTGACGCTTTTTGAAGTAGCCGTTGAAAACATTTCATTCTTGCAGTTCTTCAATTTATCTTCTCTTCATATCTATCGAATCTTCTCATTGGAGACAGATTCCAAGATGTTTATAGATAGAAATTTTGAACTTTGTGGAGTGATAAAATTCTATTGAAAAATTCTTATTTGTCTTCAAGCAAATTGATCTGATAGAGAGGCACGTGAAATGTAACATGGTATCTTGAGATTTGTTGACATTGCTGATGCTTGCAGGGTCACATAGAGACATTGAGTAATGGCGTATGACAAGTAATTCCTTTTACCTTGGACTTTAGTGAGGAATCTTCAACATTCCATACTGATACCTTTTATCTTGTGAGGACCATTGGAAATCATCTTTAATTTCAGTGCTTTTCACATGAAAAGTATCTAAAGAATATTCCGTTTCTCCCAGAAATCGTTAGCAGAACAAGTGTCATTTATTTCTCTAAGTGTCAAACAATATATCTTATAATTACTAAAAGCTAACTCAGCACAACTGAGTTGATATCCTTTTAAACTACATAGTATTCAACACCATCTCAGCTTTTTCTACTCTAAGCCGTGACTTAATTAATTACTCAGTAAACTGAGTTATTTTTCCTTAAACAAACTCAAGTTATCTTCATTATTTGAGAGTATACTTAGTACTCAATTAATTTCACTATCCTAGATAGTTTGCTATTTCCAAAATGTTTAAGAACTGTGAAGTACTATTAACTTGAGTTTTACAATCTCCCCCAGTTTGGACAATTTGCAAACTAGGTAGTAGAAGATATTAATTGAATTAGATAGTTTATAGATATCAAGAATACTTGGAAAGTGAGTTAAGACTCCCACATTTTGAGTGACTTCCATTATTGAGCTTGAACTCCCCCATACCGAGTGAGTTTTCTTCAAGCAGCTCAGCTCCCCCATACTTAGAGAATTTTTCTTCATTTTGGGACTCTATCTTACTTCAGCTTTTCTTAAGGTTGGTCTCTTTGTATAAGCTCCTACATCATATTATCAACTGACAGTTGAAACATAGATATAGCATAAAAAAGATTTAAAGGTAAGAAGATCTTAACTTGAGGTAGAACTTGTAATTTCATTAATAAAAAATAATTAGTTAGTACATAATTTATGTCCTAAACTAAAGTTATAATTTTAAGACCTATTACAATACTATCTACTACTCCAAGTACATGGCTTTCTATTTTCTATTCTTTGTAGAGGAGGATCTTATCTTGTCTTGATTTGACTTTTGTTGTTGCTGTTGATGATGAGGCTGATGATACTGTGGTCTCCTTGGAAGAGTTCCCTTATCAACATTTGCCATCTTGAGGGCTTCTTCATCTACTTTCTCCATCATTAATAACTACCCTTAAGTAATTTACTCTAAACATATATTGAAGGAGTCAAGGTCGGCTTGGACGTCCACTTTGTGAACAATTATCTACAGGGAGATCTCATCCTCCAGCTACTGCTTGCCTTTAGAAGTGAGAAACTCTTCATCATTGAGCTCAGAAAGAAGACGGTGATGATATCTGGAAAGGTGTGCAATCTGATTGAATCCTTGGCATGCAAACTATATAAAATATTGTAACAAAGCTCTGAAGTCTTTTGCAGATAATGTTGTCTTCAGCTTGGCCTCAATATCAACAATCTTGGGGTAAATGGAAGACAAACACCTTGCGGTGAAGTCTATGTCTTTCGCGTCCATCTCTCTAGTTGTCACCTGAGTTCCCACATTCTTCTACAAGTCTTCTACCTTGGACTTAATGACATTCAGCTTGGTGTGAATTGCCATACCGGTTTCTTGGTAATGAGATTCAGTAAGTGGAAGATTTGGCGTTGGCATCTTAGGGAAGATTTTTCCCATAGTAGTGATCAAAAACTTCTGAGATGCTGAGATATTTGAGTCTGTGTTCTCGTTGACATCTCTGGTGATATTATAAATCTTAGAATGAAGAGATTCGAGATTTATCATAGGTTTCTTATCCATTTTTCACGAGATCTCAGTCAGCAACTTCAACACTTAATCTTGCTTATCATCCTAGTTCATCAAGAATCTAGACTGGGTCTCCAAAAGCTTTGCGATGTTGTGGCCTATGTCCTTGGTAATCTCTACCTCCTTGAGCACATTTTCCAATTTGTGGTATGTGCTCATTTTGATTTTTACTTGTTCCCACCAAGGTTATGAAGTTGTGCCACTTGAGTTTCCATGTTGAACACAAGGAACTCAGCTGCTTAGTAGCAGCATCCACACTACCCTTGATCTTTCCTACAATAGCATTAACTAGTGCAGTAGACGTGTGGAAAGATGAGATTGATGCCCCACGCTAGGCTGCAGACTTTCATAATTCGGTTAGGATCAAAGCCATCTTGTCTACCAAACTCTTGGCTCTTTCTATAACTAAATGATTCCAAATCACAAATAAACTGCCCTGAATCTTCTAAAACTCCTCAAAGTAGAGAGACTCGGTAGGCAAGCTTGTGTGCTATTAGATCTCAGGTAGCTTAGCCTTGAGTTTAGAACACAAGCCCGTCAACTCTTGAGAGAGTACCATGTTGCTGACTGCTCCATCCAACTCAGCAACAATTTTGAGAGCTGGGAATTTTTTCCTTACCAACTGCCTAATCTATGCTAAGATAGACGCATCAGCCATGTCCTCTTGGACTAGATCTATGTTGGGTTCAAGTACTTCACGAGCTATAAAATTTACCATAGTACTTTGACCACTTGTGTTTCCTTGATGAGAAAAGTTCTCAGCATTAGGAACTTCCCTAACTAGAGGGGTTGTGGATTGGTTTGAAGAAGAGGTAGGTTCAGGAAGTTGTATAGTTGAAGATGCAGAAGGGGAAGAAGGAGAAGTTTGAGTAATATTTACTGAGAGGATTGAGGAGAGAAAGTGTCTTGGCTTTTGGTGGGAGAAGAAGAGATTTTACTAGGAATATTAGTAATTAACATGAGAGGAAGGTATAATGGCAAGGGAATTTACAGTACTGGGAGGAGGATTTATAGATGTAGACATATCACTTTCTACAAGAGTAGGAGCTGAGGTATTTATAGAAGAATTGGGTTGAGGACTTATAAAAGGAATGGGGGTAGGACTTTTTGTAACCTCTTGCTTAGTTGTTTGACCCAAGGATGGGTTAGCTTGAGGTTTCTTAAACTGAGTAGAGGTTTCCTTAGCTTGAGTAAAGTTTGGAGTGGGGATGTTGTGATCAAGAAGATCAGACACTTCCTAATCAAGGTGGAGGGTTGCTCCAACATCCTCATCACTGCTCACCACTTGCACATTCTTCTACAGGGGCCGGTTGGTTGCAAAATGATTTTCCTGAGTACCCTTATCTTTAGTAATTACATCATTAACTTCAGTGGCAACTCTATGATTGATAGTGTCTTCATCTTTCTATTTATTGTCCTTGCCCTTCTCCTTCAATTATTCATTGATAATCAATTTACGCTTTTTTTAGTGTAGGGTTTCCTTAGCCTCAATCTCATCCACTTTTTCCTCTGCCTGCTACTTAGCTTGTATCTTTACCTCAACTTCTCTCTGAGTGTGAGTTTTAGCTTTCATTTTCCTTCTTTGTCTTTGGGGATGAGTAGGAACTTCATCAGATTTTGGCTTGGCTGGGCTCTTCTTACGAGCCTTAGAAGAGGTAGCCTTAGGTTTGGGAGAGGAAAACTTCCTTTAAGATTCTTAAGATTAACAGATTGTCACTTGTGTCCTCACTTCCTTCAAAGTCTACCATTAACCCATCTTCTCTCTTCTTAGGGATGTCCACAGGTCCTACTTTCGGTACGCACTTAAACTTCCACTTTTACTATGCTTTATTATACCTAGTATGTACCTGATCGTGGTAGAGTTTGGTAAAGTGATTGAGGTCAAGCTTCTTCTTTACCTGCAGCACTATGTCACATGATTCCCAAAAAACTGAGCATGTCCACCTTCATTGCCCTTATAAATGTAGTGATGAGGTAACCATAGTGATAGATTGTAGTCATCTTTGTCAAATGGTGAAGAATCACCACATGCCAATTAAGCTTCTTACCCTCTACCATATGGTAGACTTATTCTTTCAAAGTAGGTACAGCTTGACTGGTCTAGTTTTTGGTAGCAACATCTTCAACACAAGCTCGTAGCATGCTCTCGTAGTCCATCTCATTCTAGATGCCACAATTTCTCCAGTGACATAGTTGGAGGGGAGCTCTCAATCTTCTTTGAGCACAACCAAGTCCTCATCACCAGTCCTGCAGAGTTGAGTGCCTTTGTGAGGTATGTTCAGATGCTCCTAATCAGCCTTGAGCAAATCAGGGTTGATTTTCCTTCGAACTACACAGTAAGACATTGTTGTGACCTTCTATAATGTAAAGGTGAGAGTAGAATGCCCTAATCAGCCCAACAATTGCAGGTCCTTCCATCAAGTAGAAAGGAACTCATGCTTTACTGCTTGATGATCCTGTGCATGGTTTGATTCTTGAGAAGGTTCTCATAAGCGACCTCATAGACAAGACCAAACTCCAAATTGTCAACCCAATCCACCTTTGTGAAAAGAGTTCCAGGCTATAAGGTGAGCTTCTCCATCTTGCCTTTGGTTTTGACAACAAGCTTCTTGATGGTTGTGGTGTTGAGTATGAAGGTGATTTTTATGATCCCCATTTGAGAAAAGTAAAGGAAATTCTGAGAGAAAAGAATTAGGTTTGTTGAGCTTTGTATTGATTTGAGTTCGTAAAAGCAAGTAACCTCTCTCTTCATCTCCTTCAGCTTTTATAGACCTCTTGGGATGGAGATGATATGTGGTGCTTTCTCATCTCAAGATGAGAATTAACACAAAGATTAACACTTGATTAACCGACTTAGTAAAATGGTGAGTTTAGTGAAAATTGGTTCAAGTTCAAAAGCACATCTTTTTGAAAATGTGGGTTTTGATTTTAACCACTAAATTGAATCTCACGTTGTTACTTTAAATTTTAGATGATGTTAAACAAGTGGGTTCACCATACCAATAAGGTGCCTCAAGATATTGAATTATTCCTTTGGCAATGGTTTGGTGATATGTCAGCATGCTGTTCCTCTGAAGGAACATATTCTAGCTTAACAGCTCTGGTTAGCACATGATCTCTAATAAAGTGATGTCTGATGTTGACATGCTTCATCTTGCCATGCTGAATTAGATTCTTTGATAGGTCAATCGCACTCTTTCTATCACACATAACTTCGAGAAACTTTAACTTTAAACATAATGTTCCAGTTGCTACTTAATCCATAGCAATTGTGCTATGCAACTTCCTGTGGCCATGTACTCAGCGTCAATTGTACTCAGCACAATAGAAGTTTTCTTCTTACTATACCATGAGACAAGGCATTCTCCAAGGAAATGGTATCCTCCTGTGGTGCTCTTCATATCGAGCTTATCTCTACCATAGTCAACATCTGTGAATCCTCTTGGAGTGAAATCAGTGATGTTGGGAAACCAAAAACCAGCTTCAATAGAACCTTGCAAGTACTTGAAAATTTTCTTCCCAGTTGCTAAATGAGATTCTCCAGTATCAGCTTGATAACAAGCATAATAGCACACAACATACAATATGTTAGGCCTACTAGCTGTGAGATAAAGAAGAGAGCCTATGTTTCCTCTGTAGAACTTGCTTTCCATCGGTTCACCAGTTTCATCTTTACTCAAGATAATATCAGTAGCCATGGGAGTGGACATTGGCTTCGAATGTTCCATGTCAAACTTATTCAGGATTTTTATGGCAAACTTTGCTTGGCTAATAAAGATTCCATCTTCAATTTGCTTGATTTGACAACCAAGGAAAAAGTTGAGCTCTCCCATCATAGATATTTCAAACTGACTTTTCATCTACTTGCTGAATTCCTTGCACAACTTCTCATCAGTTGCTCCAAATATGATATCATTAACATATATTTAGACTAGCAACACATCTTCTTTTCTTAGTCTGATAAATAGAGTCGTATCTGCTTTTCCTCATTCCTAGCCTTTGTTGATCAAGAAATTGGTCAGCCTCTCATACCAAGCTCTTGGAGCCTGCTTCAATCCATAGAGAGCTTTCGTTAGTTTAAAGACATGCTCAGGATTCTTCGGATCTTCAAAGCCTAGAGGCTGGTGGACATACACTTCTTCTTGAATAAATCAATTCAAGAATGCACTCTTAACATCCATCTGAAATAGCTTGAAATTCACGTGAGATGCGAAAGCACACAGGATTTAGAATTGTTTCTATTCGTGCTATAGGAGCCTAAGTCTCATCATATCCAATACCTTCTTGCTGATTGTAGCCTTAATTGACAAGCCTGACTTTATTCCTGGCAACGAAGCCATCTTCATCTAGCTTGTTCTTCAAAAACCCATCTGGTTTCGATAATTGATTTCCCTTTAGGCTTAGAAACTAGATCCTAAACATCATAGCGCTTGAAGTGATCTAGCTCCTCTTACATTGCAATCATTCATTAATCATCTCCTTATGCACCATTAAACTTCTTGGGTTCAATCAATGAGATGAAAGCTGGATGACTCATCATCCTGCTAAGCTAAGCTCGCGTCATCAACGGATTATGAACATCATAAACAATGATGTCTAGTGGATGGTTGTGATACATCATAATCTCCCTTGGTAGACTCGGATCAACTACTGGAGGATCGGTAATGGGTTGCTAAGGTGGAGGTTGATCTTTGTCATCGTTGAAGTTGATAGAAAATCATCATCATCTTTGACTTCCTCATCTTAAGGTTCTTACGCTGGGTTGGGCAGCATAGAGAGTGGCAAACAGAGTTGATTAGCTTGCTGAGATACTCTTTCATCTTCATCAGATGGAAGTCTATCTGCATTATTAGTTTCATTGAAATCTACATGCATAGACTCCTCTAATAGGCTAGTTCTTTTGACATATATTTTATATAGCTTACTATTAGTTGAGTATCCCAAAAAGATACCTTCATCAGAATTAGGATCAAACTTACCTAACTACTCTTTGGTGTTAAGAATAAAGCACTTATAGCCATATGATTTTAGATGACCAATCATAGGTTTGCACCCTTTCCAAACTCATAGGGTGTTTTCTCCAGAATTGGGTGAATTAAAACCCGATTTAAGATGTAACAAGCTCTGTTAACAGCTTCTCCCTAAGAGTACTTAGGTAGATTGTTATCACTTAGCATGGATTGAGCCATTTCAACTATGGTTTTATTCTTCCTTTCTACAACCCCATCTTGTTGAAGCCTATAGAGAGAAGAGATGTATGGTCAATGCCATGTGTTAAACAGAATTCTTTGAAATGAAAGTTATCAAATTCAAGTCGATGATCAATTTGGATTCTACAAATTTTACTTCTTATTTCATTCACAATCCGATTACTAAGTTTGACAAAAGATTCATATATTTCATCTTTGCTACTTAGCAAGACTACCCAAGTGAATCTCGTGAAGTCATTCACAACCACTAACAAAAACCTCTTACCACCCATGCTCATAGGCTGAATTAGGCCAAAAAGATCTAGGTGGAGGAGATCCAATAGCCGCGTTACTTGGTGATTTATTGACCTAAATGATTTCTTAACTTGCTTACCTAGTTGGAAAGCTGAGCAAAGTTTATCCTTCTCGAAGCTAATGCTGGTTAAACCCATAACTAATTGCTTTTTGGCTAGTTTTGACAGAATGTTCATATTTATATGACCCAACCTTCTATACCAAAGCCATGAATTATCATTCTTAAATACAAGACACGCATTAGTGAAGCCAGGGGATAAATCAATCATATAAAAATTATTTATTCTAGGAGCAAAGAGAATAGTTGAACCAGTTTTCCTTTAAATAACTAAGTAACCTACTAAGTTAAATGTAACCTTCCTGCCTTTGTTACACAGTTGGGCTATACTAAGCAAGTTAAACTTGAGTGCTTTGACCAGAAGAACCACTTCAATTAAATGGGAGACACCAATAGTGCCACAGCCCACAATCTTGCCTTTTTGGTTATCTTCGAAACTAACACTTCGATTTATTTTGCGCACTAATAAGATGAACTAACTTTCATCTCCTAACATATGCCTTGAGCATCAGCTATCCAAATACCACATTCAAATGTCATTAGCTGATCTTAGGCTCACCTGCAAAATAGTTACGTTTTCTTAGGTACCCATGCTTTAGAGTTGGATCATCCCTTGTTAGTAGTACTTAAATTACTCAAGTCGTACTCATCATAATAACCATTTTTATGCCTATAGAGAACTGTAGCATGTCCAGCTTTGCCACAAAAATCACACATCGTTTTTGCTTTAGGCTAGCTCACTTTCTTCTTTTTAGAGGAATTATTCCTCTTAGAATTGCGAATTTGGTTATTTAGAGGTTGACTTTTCGATGGAGGAGGAACCCATTCCTTCTTTAAAGCTGTTATCTCAAAAGTCAACTCATCTAATTATTTAGTCAGCTTGCTAACATGTTAATCTTGATACTCATAGTGTCAAGAGATAAGGAACCTATAGTGTCTTCCTGATCTTCACTTCTCCTCACTAGCTCTTTGATGTTTTTCATTGACTTATTAGTCAATTCCATAACATCAAAGGGAGCATGGGTGAACTCTTCAATTGTTAAAGGGATTTCAGAATTTACCTCAGTTTGAGGAGCTTTCCCTTTGTTGCGCTCAGCTTCAAAGTCACCAGCGGATTGACTTCTTCCTAAGGTAGATGCTGATCCTTCACACCTTCCATTTTCAATGGCCATCAAACAGAGGTTGGTGGATTCAGTTGCTTCTTTATCAGATGATGAAGACGCCTCTGAATCGCTCTAGGTGGTAACAAGTGCCTCATTCTTCTTAGCAACTTTCTTTTTGAATGTATCCTTCTCGGTCTTTGGACAGCTTGATTAGATATGGCCTTTTTCTCCATAACAAAACCATTTGATATCTTTGTTGTGTTCTTTCTTGAGTCCTTCCTCAGCTCCACATCAGTGCTGAGTTGACTTGATGATAGCGAAAAACTTCTTCTTATTGACTTTCCCATCCTTCTTCATGAAATGTTTAAAACGCCTAGTCAAAAGGGCCATTTTCTCATAAGAATCGCAGCTTGCAGATTCATCAAATGAATAAGCTATCATGATAATAGCTTTGCCCTCTATTTCCTTGCCTCTACTCTTTTTGGAGTCATCAGAATATTTCTTCAAAGACATATCATGAGTAAGCAAAATGCCTATCAGCTCATCATAGTAACAAGTCTTAAGATCATGAGCCTCCTCAATTATGCTCTTCTTTGAATCCCAATCAAAGGTAGGAGTGCGGAGAATCTTCTTAACCAGCTCTTCCTTGGTGAACTCCTTCCCACATCTCTTCAGTTCATTAACGATGTTGATAAACTTGGTATTCATGCTTTGAATACCCTCGCTGGTGCCCATTAAGAACATCTCATACTCCCTCAACATGAGATTGACCTTTGAATCTTAGACCTTGTCCATCCCCTCATAGGTAATCTCAATCTTCTTCTAGATATCCTATGCTATCTTGTAGCTCGAGACCCTATTGAACTTAGTAAGATCTAGCGCACAATGTAAGTAATTAATCAATTTGACATTCCCTTTGAGAAGCCATAAATCGGCATCATCATAGTCCTCTAGATCTACTAGAACACAAACTCGATTCCTCACAAAGGTGGGAACTCTAGGGCTAAGCTCAATTGCGAGCCATGCCTGCATGCTTTGCCATTGAATGAAGTTTTTCATGCAGTTTTTCAAAAACATGTAATGATTACCATAAAAAATAGGTGATCTTGTTACAGATATTCCCTCCATAAGGAGCACAGTCTATCCCGAGCAGGAACTAAAGTTGTTGTAAGCCATATATGGACCTTAAATCAAAGATAATTAGTCAATAAATTGAGTACTTTCTCTGATACTACTTATTGGTCCTTAGACAACTTGTAAACAACCATAGAGGGGGTGAATGTGTATCTTCGTTACTTTTTGAATTTATAAAAATAGTTTAAACCATGTTAAGTTTTTTAGATGCATGCTGAGTGAAGCTATGCTGAGCGGGTCTAAAAACTTATAAACTGCTCAGCTTTGCTGGATAATTTATATTCAATCGCTTGCTGAGTACTCTACTTAGCTTGGATTGGTTTTTCAAGCAAAAAGATAAAGGTAGAAAGAATGATGGATGAGATGAACATGATAAAAGCTTAATGCGAAAGTAAGAACGTCAACACCTGACTTATCCTAGTTCAGCCCCGAGCCTACCTCTAGCTGTTGGTTAATCAAGACAGTAATTGAACATGCATAGGTTGCAAGGCAGAAATAAAAAACTTACAATTAACTTGAGGATCTCCTAAGCATGCCATGATTGATATAATATAGGTTAAAACATTCCATAGATGCTTTTAGGTTTATAAAACGTATAAAAGAAACATAGCATCTAAACATTAAAGCATTAATAGTTGATGCGTGCTTGATCTCTCTTTTGGTAGCAGCATTCCCTTGAGTTATTCTGATGTCACGAGCTTCCAAACTAGGAGAGCCTCTATGACTTGATTCACACGGATCTTCACCGATCAAAACCTCGAAGAGGTAGAACTCGTCGATTAATAGTAGTTGCTAGTCTACTTATAAATCAACCAGGAAATCCAGAACCGAAAGGCCACTTAAATTTAGAGCCTTGTAAAAAAAACTCTTCAATTTGTTTGGAGAAACTCATGGAGGAACTCGGACAACAAAAGAAGAGGAGAAAGAAATCAGAGAGAAAATAAGCTCAAAGCTTTTTGGTGTGTGTAAATTAATGAGGCTTTGAAGCCTATATGTAGGGAAAAATGGGGAGTGATAGAATCCTCCTAAAACTGTACATGGGATGGGATAAATCCCATCCCGTGTATAACGGGTCAACCGCGTGGGTATGGATACCCGCGGCTGCCACAAGGCAAGCCCTAGTGGGCTTGCCTTGTACCATGAGCTACGGCTTGCTGGCTTTTCTATAAGCCTAGCTTGCGGGCTTGCGCGTGGGGTGGCCAGCAAGCCCATTAGCTCGTGAGGCAGCCGTGCAGGCACCACTTTGAATAACCCGTGTTCTATTTGGGGCCCACTCACAATGGGAAAAATCTCTTACTTGCTTCGTGCAACCTTTTCCCTATCTTTTCATGATATCTATTAATTATTAATTAAATCAATTAATAATTCTTTCCACTGATTTCTCAACTTTCAGTTTCGATATAGACCCAGTCCATAGGTTTTTTACATGGTCCGATAAAGACCCAAAATGCGTGACCTCATAGGATCCCGTAGTATAGAGCTGCTAAAGGTTAACCTAAACTTGGCTTCCCACCTGGGAACCTTTAGGTTTAGTGTTCCAAATCATTATAGAACTCGACAACTCTAAATAATAAAATGGGCTTTCTAACAAAGGCATTTGATCTCCCGATACTTGGAAGGTTACGTGCCTGCTACTTGAAATGGTTCTATAGTAGTAACTAGTACAATACACTACTTCCATCAGGTTAAGTACCATCCAATTTATTGAGCTCGGAATAAGTGTCAAATCATGTAATAGCCGTAGTTATCCTGGAATTAGACTTGTTCACGAAGAACACCACGCAACAATTTTATATCTTGATTGACTAGAAACCCATTCCATCAATCGTATACTCTGATCAGAGGTTTATGAGTGTGTCGTTTCAACAAGGGGCCCTAAGGTACATCTCCATTGTATTACTATATCAAGGGCGATGGATCCTATCTTGACTACACAGCTTACCAACATGTGATCATCGTTATACCCGTAATCACCCGTGTCTTCCTGATCGCTAGGGTATGTATAAGTGTGACCCAAAGTATAGCAACTCCTACATAAGGCAACCAGTATCTCAGGTATGAGAATACTCATACTACTATTGTAATAAGACATGACACTAATACATGGATATAGTTATTTCTAAGTGTTTGTCTTATGGCAGTCTCCAATGCATTACCCGAATACATTAATGTGTTAACTCAAGGTACCACCTTCAGCTTGTGAGATTGGCCACTTTGAACTAATCCAAGGAGTAATCCTACACATGCAAGTCTATTCACTCCATTGATGTCCAATCTCAATTAAACTACAACTAGGGATATTTAGACTATTCATAGAAACACGTATGTGTAGTTCTCACTCCACTTAGCTCCCACTACATCCTTGCACTTTTACGCTATGAATTAGTCACGGACTTTGTTTTCACAATTCGTGTATATATATCCAAACATACATGATACCAGCGAGATATAATTAAAAAGAAGCATTGATAAGTAACAAAGATGCCTTTCATTATTATTAATAATTCGAAACTGTTTGTACATTATAGCTAATGTAAAATAGGTGAAAATGAAAACCCAACCCTTGGGGATGGATTTGAGACTTGTACGATGTTTGTGTGACATCGTAACGTGAATGGTGTAAATGAGGTGACCAAGTCATTGTGTGGTAATAGGTCAATAGTTTGAGAATTCGTACCATAACTAGATCTCATGGAATGAGGTGGTCAAAATTATTTCAGGTAAGCAGTTGCGACATACTCTGATGAAATGAAAATAACCACTATATGTAGCTATTGAATGAATGATTTGGTTATTTTTCCCGATTAGGGCGGAGTTTCGGATGCCTTTGTGGTCATTGCTATTTGAGGGTATGTGGTGATGTACGAATCATTGCCCCGTGTGGGAGAATGGTTCAGGTATTAAGCATATACCCTTGAAGATTTGGTAAGGTAAGGTTTTTAACATAAGTTCACCCTGTGTGGGCTTAGGTTAGAACAACAATTGGGATATGATCTGATGTGGAAAATGGTTTGGGTAGATATTCACCACATTCGAGCTATGTGGTATGTGGGATTGCCCCATGTGGACTATAAGTCAGTTGTTGAGTGGTCATCACAAAGATGATGTTTGGGATATGTTATTGCCCTTATGGGCTAAGTATTGGATGACAGGTGGACATCATGAAGTAAAAGAAAGGTATGTTTACCCTGAATGGGCTACTAGCCATATGTCAAGTGGACATCTGCTAAAAAGGGGTAAGTGAAGTTTCTAAGTGATTTTATGTTATCATATGGTGACACTATCTCAATTGTCAACTAATCCTAAGTATGATGATGAGAAGATGTTATGTTACATCATATTAACATTATGAGTGTGCGTTCGATTGTCTGTACTAAGATTCGTGGTTAGCATGACATTTGTACAATAATAAGTACGTAGCACATAGCATGCAATGTCCAAACTTCCAACCATACAACTCCGGCGTGTAGGGTTTTTGGCTAGTCTCTATCCTAAGTTTGGTTCATCTTAGTATCATGAGGATACTATGGAGTGCACCTGTAAGAAAATATAATGCATGGTCGTTTGCCAGGTAACACCCTAGGGAAAATGCCTATGGCTTATTTACATGAGGTTTGTAAATGGGTTGCTGATGTAGAAGGTTCTTGTTTCACTAAAATACACTCCAACCCTCTCCCCAAATGGGTTCGAACGAGGGAGATACATGCAATATAGCAACAACTACTCCACCCCCTCAAGTACTATCTTTTCTCAGGGAGGTTGATTAGTACAAGAGAAAGCTTTGCTGTAATAGGGTAACTTAGACTTATGGGCTAATCCCCTCTATTGCAATGCGAAATTATTAATATGTCATAATCAAGAAAATATGGAATAATGTGATCAATAATTTTCGACGCTTATCAAAAATCTAAAACCTTTAAAAAAAGTTTAAGAAAAATCCCCAGCGGAGTCGCCACTGTGAGCGAACGACACGGAGAGATGGGTTGAGAGCGCGTTGAGATGAGAGGAGCAGTCCACCGGGGTGTTTAAGTGAAAATAAAAATATTACCGGGTCAAGGACCCGGAAAAATGTTTGGTAGAGAAAGCGAAAACATTTTTAGATCTGTCAAACCCAAAGCCACCATCTCTTAGTGTAGAGTCGCCACATGAATTAGCTCTTTTTATGAATTAGAGTCCTGTGAGGCTTAAAGTCCAGGGGATGGCCCACTAAGACATAGAGATTTGGGTTCGTGATAAGTTGCTTATTTCTTATTGGATCACATTTTATTACATCTATAGAAAATCATATTTCTTAACTATATATATTCGCACTTATGTCATTTTTTGAGTTATTATGCATCATTCACGTTGAAAGATGTAAATCCATCCATAAAGCAATAAATAATTGAGGAAAGTAAATGCAGAAAAGTAAAGATTAAAAATTACAAAATCTCGAGGTATGCAACCGCCAGCCTAATCTATTAATTACATTTCCCAAAAATAATTGAAATTGCGATACCCGAAGAAAAAATAAAATCCTAAACATACAACTAATCCTGCTTCCACAAAGGTTAGCACAGGGTATATTACAACACATTGCATGTTTGCTCAATTTTGGCTTTAGCGAGGCCCGTATGGCCTAATTAAAACATCAACGATTTAAAGTTCTTATTTAGAAATAAAACAATTTATTTTATTTACAAGTATATAGACCATTTTTATTTAGTGAAAATGATCGCACGGCAAAAGGTGAGGTATGTTATCCAGGAATAATTTGTATTCCCTTCGTGGGGGTATCCTCACATGAATTTTCATTAATAAAGAAATTATAGATGAAGAAGGAAAATTACAACATTTAGGGAGCATTCCTCGTTCGTCTTTTAGTTGGGTTTGTGTGTAAAATAAATGTTTATTTATCCAAGAGATAGTCAGACTTGGGTTCTAAATTTGTCTAATACCTAAGAGTATCTGAGGATTTTTAGAAGAAGAAATAAATGGAAGTTGTTTTAAAAATCATAAAGTTTTGGAATCAAAAAGTGTTTTGGATCTTATCCCTAACTAGTCGCATGTCAAAGCACATGTTAAAGGAAGGCATGTTGTACATGTGCTTACATCCATTTATAAGGCTCGTATCACAGCTTCTGACAGGAAGAAATTTTTCCACCTTAATATAGTTCTAGGGATTTTATTGGTGCCACTTGTCTCGCCCTAGTCTAGGTCTTATATGATGGATATGATTATTATGAGAAGACAACATGAAAGGAATGGGCCGAGAGTGCGCGGAATGAGAGGCGTGGTCTGCCGGGTTGTTTAAAAAGTACCGGGCTGGGGACATGAAAAGTTTGAAAGAGAGAGCGAAAACAATTTTAGATCGGTCAAACCCGAATCCGCTGTCTCTTAGTGCAGAGTCGCCACCCAGATTAGCTCTTTCAGGTAATTAGAATCCTATGAGGCTTAACATCCTGGGAATGGCCCACTAAGACACAGATATTCAGGTTCGGGATATGTTACTTATTTCTTATTGTATCACATTATGTTACATCTATAGAAAATCGTATTTCATAATTATGCATATTCGAACTTATGTCATTTTCGAGTTATTATGCATGATTCACGTATATTTGAAAACGTAAATTTATACATAAAGCAATAAATAAATGTAGAAAAATAAATTAATAAATTACAAAACTCGGGGGGTGCAAACGCCCACCTAATCTATTAATTACAATTCTCGTAAAAATATTTGCAATACCGAAGGAAAATAAAATCCTAGGCATACATTTAACCTGCATCCACAATGGTTAGCACATGATATATAGAACAACATGGATATTTACATGTATGTTCGATTTAATTTCGACGAGGCACGTATAGCCTAATTAAAATAAAATATGATTAAAATTTTCTTATTAAGAAGTAAAAAAAGGTTCATTTTTCTTACCACATATGTTGTTCATTTTTTATTAGTGAAAATGACCACATGGAAAAGTGTGAGGCCTGTTATCTGGGAACAATTTATATTTCCTTCGTGGAGATAGTCTAACATGAATTTTCATAAATAGAAAAGAAGAAGAATAAGTACTGTATTGATATTTACAATAAAATAAAAATATTCCTAGGTCCACATATAAATAAAAATAAGAAAATATAGAGGAATCACGGGATGAAGCAGCTCTAGGAACTTAGACGCTTACCCTTTCGGTATGAATCCACTTCGGCGTATCCGTATGATCTCGGGAGCATTCTTTGTTCATTTCTAAGGTTGTAGTTTGCATAGAAAATAAATGCTAATTTATCTAAAGGATAATCAGACTCGGGTTCTAAATTTGTTTTAGTCCCGAGAATATCTGAGGATTGCTAGAAGAAGAGATAGATGGAAGTTGATTTGAAAAAGGTTCGGAATCCGAACGTGTTTTGGATCTGAACTATTTGAAAGAAAATATTTTCTTGTTAATGTTTCTCGTGAAAATCATATTTTTCTCTGAAAATTTCAAGCTCCCTTTAATCTAAAAAAGTCCCAGTATATATAGTGGAGGGTCGGGCTCGATGGAAAATTATAGCGAGCCTCGTTGGAATTTCCAACAGGCTCGTTGGAAATCCCAACCTCGTTGGGATTTCCAGCACCCTCACTGGAATTTCTAGCAAGAATCTTGCTATAAATCTCAACAACTCACTAGGATTTCCAGCGAGCCCCTTTTTCGTTGAGTTTTGCTTGATTTATTATTTTTTTAATTATTTTTTATAAAAAAATATTTTTATTTGTTTATATTTTTCAAATTCCTATTTAGTTTATTTATTAAATCTTTAATGTAGATTGGCGAGGAGGAACATTCCCATTCGAAGATCTTCAGATTAACAAAATTGTGTGATTCAAGGATAAAAATCTCGAAAAACTATCATCATTGAACGGGCAAGCTAGTACAAAATCCCATGCTCACAACTACCCCTCGTGTCATAATTGTTGGCTAAATAACCAGAATGATCAAACGAAATGGACCGAAGGGATTGAGAATATACCTGGCCGATGTGGTTGTTTCCAACTTTTCCCTCGATTGGTGATGACGTGGGCCTTCCTTTCTGGCACGTATCCTTGTGGGATTGTTTATTTCTTTCTTTGAAATCCCTTGGTGCTTGATGCCCCTTACGGGTGGGTCGATCGTTTCTTTCTATGACGTCCATTTAGTAGTTTGGCAACCATTTTATTCTTTGGTTGTGGTCATCGTATGCTCCTTGCGATTTGTTGGAGTTGCTGGAGATGGGTGCTTGAATCAATTTTAAAAGTGACCCTGATGGGGGATATCCAACTGTTTCTTTTTTTGGTTGGTGGATGAGACTGTTTCATTCTTCAGTCATCGAGATAACTATTTCCTTCTTCTGTTGTATTTTGAATTTCCTTAGTAGGATGCTAACTTGTTTTCTTGTGAAAATCAAAGAAGTGTAATGTTAGTATATTTTATGATGAATGTTTTAATTATTTGATTGAGTTTATGCGAAGCAAAAATTTTTTCCCTTCAATCAAAAATTAAAGATGAAGAAATGAGTTTAATGAAAATTTGGGGATGTCCTGAGAATCGCTCCGTTGTTTTAGGAGGCTTTTGTGATGTGATGCTACTTGAACAGGGCCTAAGTAAGCTTGAATTGGCTTTAGGCTTGAGTGGGCCATCATCCTTCTTGATGTTTGTAGGTTCCTTAAGTGGAGGTGGAGTTTCTTGTTTACCGAGAGGGTGTTGCCCCAGTTTGGCATCATCTTTACCTATAAATGACTTGACGCAAATGTAATGTATGCATGATTTTATGCATGAACAATTTTTATCATATAATGTATGTTAGTCTGTCATAGGTATTATGGGCTTCATCCATTGAAGAGCCTTTTTTATACTGGTGCATGGCTGCCCTTGAGATTTTTCTTGTTGGGGATTCCATGGATGACTTTCTTAGACTGACGACCATTGGTTCATTGAATCAGGTTCGAGTTCAGAGCTTAGAGCTGGTCTGGATGAGTCATTGATCCTGCATTGTGTCAGCGATGATCTTTGGAAGCCATTTGCCTGAAGTGTTAGAGGTATATGATGTCACGTACCTCTCCAAGGAGAAGATGATGAATTTGATATTTCTCTAGTTCTAATTTTTGCAAAGACCGCCCTTACGAGTTTTCAATCTATCGAACCTTGTCTTAATTTTTGCTTGGACCGCCCTTTCAGGTTTTCAACCCAGCTGACTCATTTTTCTTTATTTTTACTTTTTCATATTTTTGGACGTTTACTTGCGATATTCTACCATTGGCATGCAAGCAATCAAGATAAGCATATGCATAAAGCTTCAACAAAAATGACAATTCATTAATGGACTTAATAGGGGTGTAAATGTTTCAAATGATTTGACTCTTGCAATTGATTATCCCTCTCAAGTTTTATGACCAATGTGGTTCTCTCGATGTCCTAAGTTTTGCCTATGTCACCCTTTTTGGGTTTTCAACTTAGCGGATTATTCTTTTTGTGTTTTGAAATGAGACCTTAATTTTTTCTCAACTAACCGAGTGTTAATTAAAAAGCTAATTACAATTTTTTTTTGTTGGTACTACTTTTTATCAATTTAATCCCTTCAACTATGGGTGGTTGCAATTGTGGAAGACTTGGTTGATTTGGTAGATCGGTCATCGTCTATATCCATAACTTCATTTATTATCTCGTTCAGCATTTCTGATCGATTGGTTGGTGCTCATGCCGCTTTGCTAGCTTGAGGTGTACTCGATGACGAATCTTGATCATCAGCATTTTCTTTTGAGTTCAATTATTCAGTGGTGTAATGATTACCCTATAAATGGTAGCGATCCGTGCGTAGGAATTGTTGACATGTTCAACGATCTGACTCCTTTTTGTCTTTAGTATCATGCTGGTTTATGGACCCTTTAGGGGAGATTCAGTTTTCTTTGGTCATTTTGACTTTTGCTTGATTGGCCCACGAATGGTGGTGAGCCATGTGATGGATTTGTTAACATGTTCAATGATCTAACTCTTTCTTTGTGACATTGCGCCGGTTGTTTGGTCTCAACTTGCTTTGTTGACATTTTGGCCTTATTCTAGCTTCAATCCTTTTGATCTTTACATACTTCGTTCCTTTGATTGACTGATTTCATAGTCAATGGATGTTTCATGTCTGGAGATCTTTTTGTTGATCTTTCATCTTTGGCGAGATAAATGCTAACACGCGTTATCTTAGTACATTAGTCTATCTCTCACTTTCTCTCAAGAGTCAAATTATATGAACTTATTGTAACTTTGGGGAATCCATTTATACCCAAATTAATTTCATGCATGATGTGTTACATGTGCCAAAAACATTGTATGTGCTTATGAGAATGCATGATGTCATCAATAGAAGATCAAGAAAATAAACAAAGTTTGATTTATTGAAAAATTCAAAAGCCATGTGGGAAAAGTAGCTAAAAGCTAATTCATTACATCATCAATCATAGGTTATTTTAGGGCCCCTTAGATGTGTCCATGGATTTAATGTGCTCCATCTTGTCCAACTTCTCAAACACTTCTTGATAGCTTGGCAGTGCACCATCCACAAGCTTTGTTATCATCTCCAAAAGACTTAAGCGAGCCCGAAGCCTGACCTGTGTGACCATCCAACACGTATAGTAGGATTTGAAGCTCTCACCCTGCTCTTGCCTTATACCCTCCAAATGATGCATAATGGTTTCCATCTGAGTGTTGAAACTATAATGCCCCATCATAGCCTGAGTAAGGCTATTCCAATAAGTGGCTATGTCCAGCGGAAGGTGGACTATACCATTCATTGACTAGGTGGCCCAAGGTGATGATAAAGAGCTTAGCCATTGTCCATTTGCTGACCCTTAATTCCCTCATCAATGTCTGATAATGCGTTATGTAAGCATGCGGGTCGTTAGATCCTACATACTTTTCAAACTGCGGCAATGCAAAGTGTGGGGGCAAGCTATCTTCATCCCCGATAGTCGAATGTACCGAGTATGGATTCATGAAAATTGTTGCCACAATTCTGCCATTCCTGGTTGTTGGAGGATTGTGTTCCCTGCGCTTAGATAAGAGCTATATTGCCATTAGGGAAAGGCCTTGAAATAGGGCAGTTGAGGTGCCTGGAACTATGAGGCAACTAACGTACGCCAACTAGAAATAGGGTGTTGGGTCATTCCTTGGTAGAAAGGCTCTGATTTGAATGCAGGCTGCCCAAGTTATCTTGGGAAGAATTGATTCTAGTTCAGTTGACTTTTTCCTACTCCAAACTATAAAAAGGTAGTAGGATTTGGGTAAACTGCATGCGAGGTAGAAGGTCCCCCTGTTTTAGGTTGGCTAGTTAGATCGCCATTGTTAAGGGTTACCTCCGGGGTGGACACCACATTTTAAGCTCTCTCGGTGTGTTGGCGAATGAGATATGCTAGTTGTTCACTGTTGGTAAAGGCATTCAAGGCAGCTGCAATCTCAACGCTCACAAATGACTGATGCATCTGTTGAGAGTTTTGTCCCATAAGGGAGGGGTGATCCCCCTCTGCAACTCCATCTTGTGGGTTGGCCAAGAGAGATGCACGTTGAACTAAATTTTAATCAGAACCTAAGTTTTCACTTGAGTCAATGTATGGAACCCCCTCCAGATTAGCCATAATTGGAGAAACGTGGACCAAGTGGCGAGCAGCCCTTTTCTAAGCCCCCTTTCGATACACAAGTAGAAGATCAGACCCTCCCCGTTGGATTTATGACATGATTCATGATGCGAAAAAAATGAGTGAGAAATTTAATGTTATGGCTGCATTCAAAGGGTTAGCATGCCATGATGTGAGATAAATAATATGCTTGTCAATCCATTTGAAACAAACAGGTTATTCGTTAGGTAAAAATAAGAACAGGTGGAAATGAAATCCAACACCCGGGGTTAGATTTGAGATTTGTATGATGTCTATGTGACATCGTGACATGAATGGTGTATATGAAGTGTCCAAATTACCGTGTGGTAATAGTTCAATAGTTTGAGATTTCGTATTATAACTACATCTTATGGAATGAGGAGGTTAAAATTATTTCAGGTAACCAGTGTGACATACCTTAATGAAATGAAAATCACCACTATATTTAGCTATTTAATGAATTATTTGGTTATTTTACCCAATTAAGGTGGAGATTCGGATGCCTATGTGGTCATCACTATTTGAGGGTATGTGGTGATGTACGAATCATTGCCCCGTGTGGGTGGATAGTTTAAGTATTAAGAATATACCCTTGATGATTTGGTAATGTAAGACTTAAAAAGAGTTCACCCCGTGTGGGCTTAGGTTCGTATGTCAATCGGGATATCCCTTAATATGGGAAAAATGATTTGGGTAGGTATTTTCTCTATTTGGTTTATGTGGTATGTGTGATTGCCCTGTGTGGGCTATGAGTTGGACGTTGAGTGGACATCTCATAAGTAAGGTGTGGGATATGTTATAAACCCTTGTGGGCTAAGTGTCGGATGTCAAGTGGACATCGCTCAAATTGAGGTGAATGACGCTTCATGACTCTAAGTGGTTTCATGTTATCTTAGGGTGACACGATCTCGAGAATCAACTAATCCTAAGTATGGATGAGAAGATGTTATGTTACATCATATTAACATGATGAGTGTGTGCGTTCAATTGTCTACACTAAGATTTTTGGTTAGCATGACATTTGTACAATAAGTACGTAGCACATAGCATGAAACGTCCAAACATTCAACCATACAAATCCCGCGCGTAGGGTTTTTGGCTAGTTTCTATCCTAGGTTTGGTTCATCTTAGTACGACAAGGATCATAAGGAGCGTACCTGTAAGAAAATATAATGCATGATCATTTATTGGGTAACACCCTAGGGGTAATGCCTACGGCTTGTTTACATGAGGTTTATAAATGGGTTGTTGATGTAGAAGGTTCTTATTGTACTAAAATACACTCCAAGCCTCTCCCCAAATGGGTCCTAACGAGGGACGTACATGCAATATAGCAACAAGTGCTCCACCCGCTCAAGTACTATCTTTTCTTAGGGAGGCAGATTAGTATAAGAGAAAGCGTCGTGGTAATAGGGGTACCTTAGACTTACGGGCTAATCCCTTCTATGCAATGCGAAATTTATGAATATGTCATAATTAAGAGAAAATGGAATAATGTGATCAATAATTTTCGGCACTTATCCAAAATCTAAAATCTTTAAAAAAATAAGTTTTTAGAAAAATCCCCAGCGGAATCGCCACTATGAGCAGAGGACATGGAAGCGATGGGCCGAGAGCGTGCAGAATGAGAGGCGCAGTACACTGGGTGTTTAAAAAGTACAGGGTCGGGGACCCGAAAAGTTTGAAAGAGAGAGCGAAAATTTTTTTAGATCAGTCAAACCCGAACACGCTGTCTCTTAGTGTAGAGTCGTCACCTGGATTAGCTCTTTCCAGGAATTATAGTCCTGTGAGGCTTAACGTCCGGGAGATGACACACTAAGACACAGATATTCGGGTCCGCGATAAGTTGCTTATTTCTTGTTGGACCACATTATATTACATCTATAGAAAACCGTATTTCTTAATTTTGCATATTCGCACTTATGTCATTTTCAAGTTATTATGCATGATTCACGTATATTTGAAAGTGGTAAATTCATACATAAAGCAATAAATAAATGTGGAAAAATAAGTTAATAAATTACAAAATGAAATGGCCCGCCTAATATATTAATTACAATTCCCATAAAAATATTTGCAATACCCAAAGGAAAATAAAATCCTAATTATACATCGAACCTGCATCCACTACGGTTAGCACATGATATATAGTACAAAATAGATATTTACATGTACGTTCGATTTAATTTCAGCATGGTGTGTGTGGCCTAATTAAAATAAACAATTATTAAACATTTCTTATTAAGAAGTAAAAAAAGGGTTCATTTTTATTAACACATACGTTGGTCGTTTTTTATTAGTGAAAATGATCGAATGGCAAAGTGTGAGGCCTGTTATCCAAGAACAATTTTTATTCCCTTCATGGGGGTAGTCTAACATGAATTTTCATAAATAGAAAAGAAGAAGAATAAATACTACATTGATATTTACAATAAAATAAAAATATTCCCTAGTCTAAATATAAAATGAAAATAAGAAAAAATACAGGAATCAAGAGATGAAGCAGCTTTAGAAACTCAAAGGCTTACTCTTTCAGCATCAGTCCACTTCGATGTATCCGTATGAACCCCGGGAGCATTCCTTTTTCATTTTTAAGGTTGTAGTTTGGATAGAAAATAAATGCTTATTTATCCAAAAGATGATCAGACTCAGGTTGTAAATTTACTTTAGACATGAGAATATTTGAGAATTTTTAGAAGAAGAGATAGATGGAAGTTGATTTGAAAAAGTTTCGAAATCCAAACGTGTTTTGGATCCTAACTATTTGAAAGAAAATATTTTCTTGTTGTTGTTTCTCATGAAAATAGTATTTTTCTCCAAAAATTTAGAACTCCCTTCAATTCAAAAAAATCCTGGTATATATAGGGGAGGGTCGGGCTTGCCAGATATTCCCTCGCTCGAAATTCCAGGAAGCCACATTGGAATTTCCAGCTGGCTCGCTGGAAATCCCAGCGAGGTTCTTGCTTGAAATCTCAGCAACTCGCTAGGATTTCCAGGGAGCCCCTTTTTTATTTATTATTTTTTTATTATTTTTTATTTATTTTTATTTTTCAAAGTCCTATTTAGTTTATTTATTAAATCTTTAACATAGATTGGCTAGGAGGAAGATTCCCATTCGAAGATCTTCAGATAATCGAAATTGTGTGATTCGAGGATAAAAATCCTGAAAAGCCATCATCATTGATTGCGCGAGTTGGTACAAAATCCCGTGCTCACAATTATGAAATAATAATTCCGGGCTATTAAGAATTATTAACTTTAACGGAAACATGCTCTGACTGGTATATCATAATCATTCCATTATGCCAAAACTCCACATAGCATTCAAAACAAACAAGGTCTATGTTTAATTTTTTCCACCTATGTCTACATGTTTTAATTTTAACAACTTAAAACACATTTGTAAAACCATATGCGGAATAAATTCTCATACTAGAAATCGACTAAGTTATAAAAATCCATTGGGTATACTTGAATCTAATACCGATGATAATTTCCAGGTAGGAGAAGCCCCCCTTAAAGTGAATGAGCAACCAATTCCAGTCCTTGCCAAAATTATCACGGTCACTTTGATTCGTTATACCATGGACAATTATGATTTAAATATTTCATTCTTTAATTAAGTAATGTACGGGATAACCCTTGATTAAAGCATTTACCCATATGGTAAAACATTGCTAATTTTATATGATAATCACTTAGACAAAGTTTGAGCAAAACTTTAATCTAGGTATCACATCATTTTCTATAACAGGAATTGAAACCTAAGTCATGCATAGCATACTTTAATCAATTCATAGAATATCACATTTTGACATATTATAATAATTCATGCATAGCATAAGGCAAGCTCTGATACCACTGTTGGTTAATCAAGACAGTTTTTGAACATGCATAGGTTGCATGGTGGGAATCAAAAACTTAAAATTAACTTGAGGATATTCTAAACATGCCATGATTGATATAATCTACATTAAAATGTTCTATAGATGCTTTTAGGTTTATAAAACATATAAAAGAAACCTAGCATCTAAAGGTTAAAGCATTACCAGTTGATGCGTGCTTGATCTCTCTTTTGGTAGCGGTGTTCCCTTTTAATAATTCCGATGGTACAAGCTTCCAAACTAGGAGAGCCTCTATGACTTGATCCACACGGATCTTCATCGACTAAAACCTTGAAGAGGTAGAACCTGTCGATTAATAGCAGTTGCTGGACTACTTATAAATCAACTCGAAAATCCAAAATCGAAAGCTCACTTAAATTTAGAGCCTTCTAAAAGCGAACTCTTCAATTTATTTGGAGAAACTCATGTAGGATCTCTGATAAGTGTATAATTACACTTATTATCAATATAATTTTACACAGTAAACACTATAGTTTAAGTCATTTTTATACTTCATGTAAAAGATTTCACATAGTATGTAGTTGTTTTTTTTATGCAAATGCAGATACTAGGTAAATCATGGGAGTAAAATGATCTAAAGTGGAATTCTATGCAAAAAGAGTGAAAAAGGTGCTAAAAGATGCGTAGAACTTAAAGATTTGGCTTAGGATTGAAGCTGTCAAAGATCGGTGAAGTTACAAGAAGAATTCTGAAGAAAAACACAATTCATGGTCGTGATAACAATTCGCGATCACAACTTGATACACTTCAGAAGCAGAAAATTATCAAACAAAGATTCACGACCATCACTTGTATATCGCGGTCATAACTTGGACGATTTTTTGGTCAAGTCTTCTTAACTACCAACCACCAAATAAGAATGATCAACCACCATTAACCTCCATCAACTACCAATGAAAAGACACTTATCAGAAGTCAACCAATCATGAATAGATTCCTATCCATTGTGGATAAGATTAAACCTTCTTAACCAATCATGATGAAGTGATGCAATCTTTCACCGATGGATACAACAACTCTTTTTTTTTTGATAGACGCAACCCTTCAATCATTATAAATATGGCTCCTAACCATACAAATTTCGTGCATGGTGTGGCATTGGAATTAGAAAAAGTGAGATATATAGTGTGTGCGTAGATAGAGAGTGAAATTATTTAGTTTTTGCTATGTTCATGAGTGTTAGCGAGAAAATATTTAAGTGATTTGAATCCTTCTTTCGATCACTAGATTTCTCTACATATTCAAGCGATTGTTGTATAAGTGTACTTGCAAATCACTTATCAATAAAAGTTTTCATTCTTCAACATTTGTTTGTTCAATATTCACAAAGAATAACATCCTAGCGAAGGTTCTGTACGGGATGAGACCAAATTCAAAGCAAACGCAGGAATTGCGGGAATTGATGACTCCCATTAAAGAGTGGATGTGATTTGATCAACTTTAGCTTTCACTTGCATACCTTACAACTTTGCTTTGCTTTCTACTTATACTTTCTATTTCATAGTTTATGATATGTCTATGTGTTATAATGCGTATTTTGTGTTCAGTCTTTTATATTAATCAAGTGATATGCCTTTGAGTTAACTTTCAGAGTAGTTTTGGGGTTAACGAGATTGTGTATAATCACTGGATCTTTGATTTTAACGCTGTTTAGTGAGCCAACATTTTTGGAATGGTAACTTGCTAAATGTGGCTATGTGAGGGCGACCCATACTAAGCATAGTAATATTTTTTTCTAGGTTTATATAATCATCTTAATTCACTTGCACTAGATTTAGAAAAGTCATTTCATGTGTTGCTCTGAGGTGAATCATTGAACATCTGAGTGTCTAGAACTGATTATGTTAAGTTAGTCTAGTGAACGTAATAACTTTGTTGAACTTGTACGTTTTCTTTGCTATACTTATTTCTTAGGAAAACTCTATATATTTAGAATCTCTCGTCTTAATTCTAATCCTCCCAACTAAAATCCAAAAATATTTTATTTTCTTTATTCTATTTTTCTTGTTGATCTTTAGAGCTAGTCCTTCTTTGTGGGATCGACATCTTTTAAAACTACATCGTAATTGTATATTTGCATATCCATTTTTCTATTTAGATAAGTGGTACTAACGACACCTGTTCATATTTTGAACTTATATCTTATCGGTAGGAAAGTGGGAGACAAGGTTTTTGGCTTCATTATTAAATAAAAAAATCCTAGGAGTTATTAAAGATGAAACCTTGCGAATAAGTTTTTGACGCCATTGCTGGGGAAGGCAAGTGCTATTTAAAGATCAAATTACCGGAGAACAGGCAATTATATATCATATATTATTTAAATTATTTGTTTTTATTTTTCTTATTTATATTTTCTTGTTATTAACATATTTTTCTTGCTTATTCATTGAGTTTTCTTTCTAGCGTGTGCATGCCAAGTACGCATAGTTCGATAGAAAGTTTGGCGTCTTTCAAATTAGAAATAGAATGATTTGGTAGGACAAGAAGATGAAAATATAAGAGACAAGAAAAAAATATTGCTAACAATCAAGACCAAGTTGAAAACCCAAACCCAAATCCAAATCCAAACTAGGATCAGCCTCAACCAAGGCTCACGGATTATGTTATTCCAACCATCAACAGTAATAATCAAGGAATTTCTAGACCACCAATTGATGTGAATCAATTTGAAATAAAACCAGCATTACTTCAAATGTTTAGCAAAAATGTGAAACACTAATGAAAATCAGAATTCTAACATTGAAAACTTTTTGGAAGTCTGAGATACTTTCAAAATGCCCAATGTTCCTGAAGAAGCAATTAAACTTCGCTTATTCCCATTTATACTCTGTGATAAAGTGAAAGTTTGGTTGAATTCATTACCCCCAAATTCAATCACTACTTAGAACCAATTAGCCCAAGCCTTTCTAACTAAATATTTCCCTTTAGTAAAAATTGCAAGACTCATTAAACAAATCACTTCCTTTAACTAGAAAGATAGTGAATCCTTATACGAAGCCTGGGAACATTATAAGGAACTTCAACAAGTTTGTCCTTATCATGGTTTACCTCAGAATGTTATTCTGCAAACTTTCTACAATGTAATAAATCATGCAACAAGAGGAGCAATTGATGCTATGGCTGCGGGATCTCTAATGAAGAAAACTAGTCAAGAAGTTTTTGAACTTTTGGAAGATATGGCAACTAACATTAGTATCTGGCCAGTGGAAAGAGCATAAGTAAGTATTACTAATCCTACTCATTCACATGCTGCATCTACATCTTCTAGTTTAGTTAGAAAGGTCAATGACTTAGATTCTATTTCTATTATGCAAGCATAAATATCTGCTTTATCTAACAAGATAGACAATATGCATATAAGTAAAAATAGCCCTTTGACATGTGCAAATTGTTGTCAAATTGGACACGCTGCTTTTGAGTGTAACTTTAATCCATGTGTAGGGGAGCAATTAAGTTATGTTCAAAGTCAAGGGAATTCTTATGATATTGATGGAAATAGCTATAGAAATTCTAATTGGAAGTATGGTGATAATCAACAAAAGAATTACCAGAGTACTGATAGAATAGGGTAATTAACATGTAAAATAAACATGTTTCTAGAAGGAGTTTGTAATTAGGAATCAGAGTCAGAAGAATGTTACAAAAAGTTAGAAAATAAGATGGATTAAATGTTTAAAAATCAATCATCTTCCATTCATAATTTGGAAATACAAGTTGGTCAATTAGCGAGTGCTATTCCATCTAGAGGGAAAGACTATCTACCTAGTAACATAGAAGGAAATCCTAAAGAAAATGTGCATGCTATAACCCTTCGTAGTGGTAAATTACTAGATGAACCAAATCCTTCGAGTATGCTTGCTAATAATGTTGTCGAAGTATCGAATGAATATCCGAGTAAATCTGATGATAAAGTAGGAATGGATGAACAACCTAAATCCAAAAAGGTTAATCCCCCTCAACAACCATTTCTACAAAGAATGAAGAAGAAAAATGAGGATAAACAATTCATTGATTTCATCAACAAACTTAAAGGTCTGGAAATCAACCTCTCATTTATTGAAGCCATAACTCAGATTCCTAACTACGGTAAGTTTATCAAAGAACTTTTATCTCGAAAACATAGTTTAGAAGGAATATCCAAAGTATCATTAACTGAAGATTGTAGCAAAATAATAACAACTACAATGCCTACCAAACTAAAAGATCCAGGAAGTTTCACAATTCCATGTAAACTTGGAAACATTTCTTTCCCAAAATGTTTATGTGATCTTGGGGCTAGTATAAACCTTACCATTATCGATCTTCAAAGAATTGAAACTCGATGATGAAGTTAAAAGGACAAATATGGTCTTGCAATTGGCCGACCGGTCTATTAAACGTCCTTATGGCATAATAGAAGATGTGCTAGTTAAGGTAGATAAATTTGTTTTTCCAATAGACTTTGTTGTGCTATATTTTGCATATGATGAAAATTTTTTTATAATTTTAGGAAGACCAGTTATGCATGCTGGTAAAGAATTGATAGATGTTTCGGAAGGTAAAATTAAGTTAAGGATAGGAGATTATACTGTTGAATTTAACATGGGTAAAGCTAATAATTTCCTATAGATGAAGATATTTGCATGAAACTTGACTTGATTGATGCTTGCATCCAAGAAGTTGTTAAGTTGGAATTCATCCATGAATATGAAGTCAAGGAGTTGAAAAACTCCATTGATGCCTAAATCTCTTAAATTTTCATTTTATATATATATATATATATATATATATATATATATATATATATATATATATATATATGTATATATATATATATATGTATA
>CATIWQ010142275.1:0-17258 GCA_949673415.1 Euphorbia schlechtendalii | reverse complement strand
TCTTGACAAAAATAAGAAACAAGATGAAAAAAGAATCAGAAAATAACAAATAAAATACTCACGCAATAAGAACAGACTCGATGATATCAAAATCTGATGAAAATCGCGATCGAAGTGATGAAGCATAAACAGATGAAAACGTCACAAAATCGTAATTCGAAGAGAGAGAGCATGAAGAAGAAGAAGAAGATAGATGGATGCAGAGAACAAAAACGAAGAAGCAGAGACAATGGAGAAGAAGAAGACAGAAGAAGAAGAAGAAGAAAAAGAAAAAGAGGCATAAAGAAGAAGAAGGAAAAATGTTAATAAGGAATGTGAACAGCCCATTAAAAGAAAAAATCAAAACTTAATTAATGAGTAAAACAAAAATATTATTCCTTTATTGTAAAAGGAAAAATATTTTACCCAAAAAGGATATTGGCTTGTATTTCCCTTGTAAATAATTAATTTGATTCAGGAAACCCCCACGAAGAGAATCCCATTCTCGGATATCCGACTCGACAAAATTCACATACGGCATTTTCATTAATAAAATGAACTATATGCTTGTATAAAAATGAATCATTTTTTACAATAAAATCCATGAGCCTTCGTCGGCATTTTTTTATTTAATTTGACCACACGGGTCTTATTAAAATTCAAATCCAACATACTTGGTGCACTGGCACATATTTGTATTGAGATAATATTCCATACTAACTTTTATGGATGCAGGCAGGGTTAAACTAGATGTATGCCTAAGATTTTATTTTCCTTCAAATATCGTATTTATTTAATAAAAATTATGTATTTGGTAATTCGGTTGTATAATAGGTTATTGATGTATTTATTCCCCTAGATCTCTTGTATTTAGGAAAATTTTGTAAAACCCCCAAACTAATGATGTAATTAATCCCCCGTAGACTAGGCGCATTTATTTTCCTACGTGTTTATTTTCCGCATTTATTTATCGCGCTATGCATGTGCTATAAACTAAAATAAATAAAAATATCTAGTTCAGTTAAAATATTATAAACGTGGTTTCTAACATAGTATAATTTAACTCAAATGACGACGAAATAGATAACTCATCCCGGACCCGAATCTCTATTTTGTGGTACGAATTAGGCAAACGTATCTAAGCTATATCGAATTTTCCCGTAAGAGCTGAACCGAGTGGCGACTCTGTAACACAGACTAGGGATCCTGATCTCGAGTCTTTCAAGCGAAACTTCTTTTCCAACGCGCTCTCTCGGAGCCAAAAAAAACCAATTTTCATTTTCAAAAACCCCACGTCCCATATCACGGGGCCGGCGCCTCGCGACGACCGCGCGGGTGGAATGTCGTGCACTCATACTTAGACTAGGTGATTATCATATAAAATTAGCAACGTTTTGCCACATGAGTAAATGCTTTATTTAAGGGTCATCCAGTACTTCACTTAATTAAAGAACCAAATCTTTAAATCATAATTATCCGTGGTATAACGAATCAAAGTACCCGTGGTAATTTTGGCACAGAATGGATAAGGTTGCTCATTCACTTCAAGGAAGCCTCTCTTACCTAGAAATTATCATTGGTATTAGATTCAAGTATACCTAAGGGATGTTTCTAACTTAGTCGATTCCTAGTATGGGAATTTATTCCGCATATGTTTTTACAAACATGGTTTAAGTTGTTAATATTAAAACATGTAAATATAGGTGCAAAAACTTAAACATGGACCTTGTTTGTTTTAAGTGCTATGTGGAGTCTTGGCATAATTGAATGATTATGATATACCAGTCAGAGCATGTTTTCTTAGAGTTAATAATTCCTAATTGCCCGAAATTATTATTTCATATTCATATCCATCATATAAGACCTATAATAAGGCAAGACCAGTGGCACCAATGAAATCCCTACAACTATATTAAGGCGGAAAAATGTCTTCCCATCATAAGTCGTGATATGAGCCTTATTAACATATGTAAGCACATGTACAACATGCCTTCCCTTAACATTTTCTTGGTCATGAGACTAGATGGGGTTAATTCCTTAACCGAAGAGGGTTAGTTGTCCATATTATTGGAGCTAATGCCGAATTAGAGACATATTTGAGGAGTCGTACAATTGGGTACGCGTGTCTCGAGAAAGAGAACTCAAATAGATTAGCAATTGCAAGAGATGCAAATGGATGGGTTCCAACCATGCTTATATTGTTATGACTTGACCTACGATAGTAGGGAGTCATGATGAGTAACTATGGATGCTTCCTACTAAGGAAAATTGGTTCAACTAGATTTCCCGAATTTGAATGGAAAGGGTCATTTAAATGTTGATAAAATAGTAGGAAATTATTTGTTTAATTAAAGACCTTATATTAAATTCTTACATATGCTAATGTATAAACAAATTCTATCTTATATCTAGGTTAAATATGATCACTAACAAAAAAACTCGCATTAACATTGGCCATCTTAACAACATTAAATATGATGTTTATAACTTCAATGAGTGGTTTGAGACTATTAGAGGAGTTCTTCAGAACTATTATCTGGATTATGTTTTAACTGATCCTAGTCCTAAACACCCCTGCAAGAATGCTTTTGCATGTGAGATGAATGATTACGAGAAGCACAAGGGAAACTGTGAGTTTGTGACAAAACTCATGTTAGACCATAAACTTCCAAGGTATGCGCAAGTGTACAAAGGGTTAGATCTCGCAACCATGATTCATCATCTCAAGTCAGTGGAAAGTTTAGAGAATGAATTGTTCCACATCAGATTGCGGTGAGACACGTCAGTAGTAAAGTTGGTTATAAGCATTTATGACAACTCCGAGAAACTAAGAGAGTTAGGAGTTGAGTAAAGTAAGCAATCTTTGAAAGAGATGTTATTAAGGGTATTACCCAATAAATATGACTCATTCAAAAAAGATGCTCAAGGAGTGTTTTCCCAACTGTACCTTGACCCAACTCATGGATTTGCTCGAGATTTATGAAATTGAGTTTAGAAACAAATTAACAGAGCAAGCCAATGTTGAGGACCTTAAGTTGAAGAAACTAAAAGGTTTAAAAGTCAAGAGAAAGCTAATGAGGAGGTTAGAATTGAAGAAAGAAAAAGTTTCTCTTGAAACAAGCTAATCGGATCATGATAGCTATGGCTCTAACATTTGGAGGTATGTTCATACTAGAGAGTTTCTCTACAGTTCCCTACGAGTCTACTTGGGTATTTGATACTGGTTGTGGTACTCATAGCTGTACTTCTTTGAATGGAATGCAGAACAGTAGGATGCTTGCAAAGAGGGAAATGGACCTAAAGTTGCAAATGGAGCATCGATTGCTGCAATAGCTATAAGGACATATAACCTTTGTTTGCCTAGTAGCCTAGTTTTGGTTTTGAACAATTACTATTATATTCCATCTGTCACTAAGAATATTATTTATGTTGCACTTCTAGTAACAGAAGGATTTGAAATTTTATTTTCTCATAATAAATGTCAAATTCAATGTGACAATATTCTTTATGCTTATGGAATATCTTTGAATGGCATATATGTTCTAGATACTAAAATTGAAATTCTAAATACGAATATTGTTAAGAAATCGAAATTAGATAATGAGAAATCCTCTTACTTATGGCATTGTCGTCTAGGCCACATAAATGAGACTTGCTTAACTAAGTTACACAAATGTGGAGACTTATGCCCAATGGAATGGGCTTCCTATGGTGTGTACGAACCTTGTTTATAAGGGAAGATTACTAAGAAACCTTTCCAAGGAACGGGTCAACATACCACTAGTACTTTGGAAATAATACATTCCGATGTATGTGGTCCAATGAGTGTTATGACACATGAGGGTTTTGTCTACTTCATAACCTTTATCAAGGATTACTCGTGAATTGGTTATTTGTACCTTATGAGGAACAAGTTTGAAAGTTTTGATGCTTTTTAAATAATTTAAAACTGCAGTAGAGAAACAGCTTGGGAAAAGTATCAAGACCCTTCGATCTGATCAAGGCGGTGAATACTTAAGCCAGGAGTTTCAGGATTATCAAAGGGATAATGGTATTTTATCCCAATGGACACCTCCTTATACACCCCAACATAATGGAGTGTCAGAAAGGAGGAATCGAACCCTTCTCGATATGGTTCGGTCCACAATGAGCCAAGCAGAACTTAGTAGATCTTTTTAGGGTTATGCACTTGAGAGCGCAATTTATATACTAAACAGAGTGCCCTCTAAATTAGTTGATCGAACTCCATACAAGTTATGGTATGGTAAGAAACCCGCTCTTTCTCACCTGAGAGTTTGGAGATGTCCTACATATGTTAAAATGACAAGTTCAGATAAGATGGGTGCTAAGTTTTATTGATGTCTATTTATAGGTTACCATAAAGAGACTATAAGGTATACCTTCTATAATCCCATGGAATAGAAAGTCCTTGTTTTCATAAATACTCAATTCCTCGAGAATGAGCATATACTTACGAAAGCTAGTGGTAGCATTCTTAAGCTAAGTACTCAAGTATATCAAATAGACAAGCAACTGATTATACCTACACTTGTTACACAAGATAGTGTAAGCACGGAACAGCCTATGATAACATCGACATTAAGCAGGTCAGGTCGGGCTCCAATTGCTCCCGAGCGATACGAGTTTTGTCATCTCTGATGATAAACATCTCTTCCTTATGGAAGATGATGAGCCCAAGACTTACAAGGAGGCGATTGAAGGCTCAGAATATGATAAATGGCTTTCAGCCATGAGATCGGAGATGGACTCCATATACAAAAATCAAGTCTAGAACTTGGTTGATGCTCCAAGTGGGATTAAGCCCATAGGATGCAAATGGGTTTTCAAGAAGAAAACCGACAAGGATGGTAACATAGTTACCTATAAAGTAATGATCGTTGCAAAAGGGCACAGTAAAAAAGAAGGCATTAACTATGATGAAACCTTTTCATCAGTGGCCATGCTAAAGTCTATCAGGAAACTCCTTTCCATAGCCCGCTCATTATGATTATGAGATTTGGTATATGGATGTGAAGAAAGCATTCCTTAATGGGAATCTGGACAGAGATGTTTTTATGACACAACCTGAGGTTTTCACATCTAAAGATAGCTTTAAGGTATGAAAGTTGTAAAAGTCCATTTGTGGACTTAAGCAAGCATCGAGGAGTTGGAATATTAGGTTCGATGAGATAATTCGAGAATTCAGTTTTGTATCGAACACTAATGAGCCCTTTGTATATAAAAAGGCTAGTGGGAGTGCGATCATTTTCCTTGTATTATATGTCGATGACATATTATTAATAGGAAACGATATTCCTTTTCTTCAGATATTTAAGATGTGGTTGGCAAAGAAGTTCTCCATGAAAGACCTTGTAGAAGAAGATTTTATACTTGGTATTAAAATTTACAGAGATAGATCCAAAAGGCTGCTAGGTCTTTCACAAAGTACATACATAAACAAGGTTTTGGCTAGATTTAACCTTGAGCAGTCAAGAAAGGGTTATCTCCCTATGTCTCACGGGATTAACCTTTCTAAATTTGAGTGTCCGAGAACACAAGAAGAGAGACTACACATGAATGGAATATTCTACGCTTTAGCGGTAGGGTCCATCATGTATGCTATGGTATGCACTCGGCCTGATGTCTCACATGCATTGAGTGTCATAAGCAGATTTCAATCTGACCCAAGTGAGAAGCATTGGATGACTGTTAAACTATCCTCAAGTACTTACGCAGGACTAAGGAAAAGTTTTTAGTATATGGAGAAGGTGATCTCACTTTAAAGGGATACATCGATGGGAGTTTTCAATCTGATAAGGTTGATTATGAGTCCCAATCAGGTTATGTGTTTATGTTTAATGGAGGGGCAGTTTTTTAGAAGAGTTTCAAATAGGATATGACCATTGATTTAACCACAAAATCTGAGTAAATAGATGCTTCAGAAGTGGTTAATGAAGCTGTCTGGCTTAAGAGATTTATTGGTGATCTTGGTGTGGTGTCCAACATTGTAAATCTGATAGCGGTCTATTGCGATAACAATGGGGCTATTGCTCAAGCAAAGGAACCACAGTCTCGCTAGAAAAAGGGATATGTACTTAGTAAATACCATCTCATTCAAGAGATAGTAGCTATAAAAGATATAATTTTAGAATACATCCCAACAGATAAGAATCTAGCAGATGGGCTAACAAAACCATTGACTCAGGTTAAGCATGATCAGCATATTAATGAGTATGGTATAAAGCACATGGCCAATTGGCTCTAGTGCAAGTGAGAGATTGTTAAACATAATGTATACCCTAGAGGCAGTTAGAGTGATATGTTTTTATTAGGTATAATGTACAAACTGCTTTGAATTATTAATAATAATCAAAGGCATTTTGTTACTTATTAGTGCTCCTTTTAATTGTATCTTGCTGGTATCATATATATTTGGATATGTATATGCGCATTGATGAAACAAAGTTTGTGACTAATTTATAGCGTAAAAGTGCAAGGACATAGTGGGAATGGAGTGAGAACTGCACATATGTGTTACTATGAATAGTTTCAATATCCTTAGTCGTAGTTCATTGAGACTGGACATCAATGGAGTAGATAGACTAGCATGTGTAGGCTTACTCCTTGGATTAGTTCCAAGCAGGTGATCTCACAAGCTGAAGGTGGTACCTTGAGTTAACACATGAATGTATTCAGGTAATACATTGGAGACCGCCATAAGATAGACCCTTAGAAATAACTGTATCCATGTGTTGGTGTCATGTCTTATTACAGTAGCAGTACGAGTACACTCAGACCTGAGATACCGGTTACCTTATGTAGGAGTTGCTATATTGTGGGTCATACTTATTCATACCCAACGATTAGTATAACATAGGTGATTACGAGTATAGCGATGATCACATGTTGTTAAGCTGTGTAGTCAAGATGGGATCCATCACTCCTGATATAATAATATAATGGAGATGTACCGTAGGGCCCCTTGTTGAAGTAACGCACTCATAAACCTTTGATCAGAGAATACGATTGATGGAACGGGGTTCTAGTCAATCAAGATACAAACCCGCTGAGTGGTGTTCTTCGTGAACAAGTCTAATTCCAAGATAAATACGGCTATTACATGAGTTGACACTTAATCTAAGCTTAATAAACCGGATGGTACTTAACCTGATGGAAGGAGTGTATTTTACTAGAAACTACTGCAAAATCGGATAAAGTTACAGGCACGTGACATTCCAAGTATCGGGGGATCATACGCCTTTACTAAAAAACCCATTTGATCATCTAGAGCTATCGGGTTTCATAACAGTCTAGAACACCGAACCTAAAGGTTCCCTGGCGGGAAGCCAAGTTTAGGTTAACCTCTAGCAGCTCCTTACTTTGGGATCCTATGAGGTCACACACTTTGGGTCTTTATCGGATCATGTAAATAACCTATGGACTGGGTCTGTACCGAAAATACAAGTTGAGAAATCAGTGAGAAAAATTATTAATTGATTTAATCAAATTAATAAATAACAGAAAAAATGAAAGATAGGGAAAAGGTTGCATGAAGAGAGCAAGGGATTTTTCCTGTTATGAGTGGGCCCCGAATCGAACACAGGTTATTCAAAGTGGAGCCTTTGTAGTTGCCTCATGAGCCAATAGGCTTGTGGGCTGCTAGGGCATAGAGACACCCACGCTCGCTAGTGAGCTGTAAGCTACAAGCGCTATCCCAAGGCTGCGCATGCGTGGCCTACGCGTAAGCCCGCAAGCCAAAGCTTGAGACATAAGGCAAGCCCGCTAGGGCTTGCCTTGTGGCATGCGCGACCTACATGCAACCTCGCAAGCCAAAGCTTGCGGCATAAGGCAAGCCCGCTAGGGCTTGCCTTGTAGCAGCCGCGGGTCAACCCGCGAGTATCCATAGCCGCACAGTTGACCCGCTATACATGGGATGGGATTTATCCCATCCCATGTAGAGTTTTAGGGTGAGTTTATCACTCCCCCTTTTTCCCTATAAATAGGTTTCTAGCCTCTCATTATTAATACATGTCAAAAAGCTTTAAGCTTGTTTTCTCTCTGATTTCTGCTCTCCTCTTCTTTTGTTGTATGAGATCCTCCACGAGTTTCTCCAATCAAATTGAAGAGTTCTTTTAGAAGACTCAAAGTTTTAAGTGATTTTTCTATTTTGGATTTTCATGTTGATTTAGAAGTATTCTAGCAACTGCTATTAATCAACGGGTTCTACCTCTTCGAGGTTTTGGTCGGTGAAGATCTGTGTGGATCAAGTCATAGAGGCTACCCTAGTTTGGAAGCTTGTGCTATCGAAATTGGTCGAAAGGGAACATAGCTATTAAAAGAGAGAGAGATCAAGTATGCATCAACTGGTAATGCTTTAATCTTTAGAAGCTAGGTTTCTTTATATGTTTTATAAACCCAAAAGCATCCGTAGAACATTTTAACCTAGATTATAACAATCATGGTATGCATAGGATATCCTTAAGTTAATTTTAAGTTTTTGATTTCCTCCTTGAAACCTATGCATGTTCAATTACCTTGAGTGGTGTTCTTCATGAACAAGTCTATTCCAGGATGCTACGGTTATCACATGAGCTGACACTTAATCTAAGCTCAATAAATTGGATGGTACTTAACCTGATGGAAGGAGTTTATTGTATTGGTTACTACTTGTGAGAGGATGACATGAAATGCGATGGGCTGAGAGTGCGCTAAATGAGAGGCGTGGTCCACTAGGATGTTTTTGTGAAAATTAAATATCAGGTTGGGAACCCAAAAGGTTTAAAAGAGAAAGAAAAATAGATTTAAATCATCAAAACCCCGAAACACCATCTCTTAGTGTAGAGTCGCCACTTGGATTAGCTCTTCCAGGAATTAAAGTCTTGTGAGACTTAACGTCCGGGAGATGGCTCACTAAGACATAGAGGTTCGGGTTCGGGATAAGTTGCTTACTTCTTATTTGATCCCATTATGTTACACCTATAGAAAACCATATTTCTTAGTTGTGCATATTCTTACTTAAGTCATTTTCGAATTTGTAATGTTTGATTTGACGCGCATGAGGAAAGAAATAAATCCATACATAAAGCAGTAAATAAATGCGGTAAAGTAAAGATTAAAAATTACAAAACCTCAGGGAATGCAACTGCTTGCCTAATTTATTAATTACATTTCCTTTACAAAATAATTGCAATACCCAAAGGAAAAAAAAATCCTAGGCATAGATCTAACCTAATCTCCCTGCATCCACAAAGGTTAGCATAGGGTATAACACAACATGAATATTTACACAAATGTTCGATTTGATTTTGGGAGGCTCGTGTGGCCCAATTAAAATATCAAAGATTGAAATTTCTTATTTAGAAAGAAAACAATTCAATTTATTAACACATATGTTGCTCATTTTTATTTAATGAAAATGATCGCATGGTAGAAATGTGAGGTCTGTTATCCATGTAAATTGGATAAACTCTAAATTTGTTTTAGGTTCGAGAATATCTGAGGATTTTGAGAAAAAAAAGATGAAAGAAAATTGATTTGAAAATAATAAAATTTGGAACCCAAATGTGTTTTGGACCCAAATATAATCAATGAATTTTAAAAGAAAGGTATAGAAGTCAGAACTATTTTGTGAGAAAAAATATATTTTTTTGGTAAAAATTCCTCCGTCTTTGTCAAGAGAAAAAATATTTTTTTGTAAATTTTTTTGATCCTATTTCCAAGAAAATAATTTTTTTTCTAAAACTTTTCCTCCCTTTCCGACTGAAAATTCCCCCTATTTATAAGGGAAAATTTACCCCTTCAATTATGCATTTAGCCCATATTGTGGTAATATTCAAGTACAATTATGTATTTGGACCATATTGTGGTACTATTCAAGTACCATTATGTATTTTGGACCATATTGTGGTACTATTCAAATATCATTATGTATTTGGCCCATATCGTGGTACTATTCAAGTATCATTATGTATTTGGACCAAATTACGACACTATTCATGCAGTCATCATCGAATGCGCGTACTGGTACAAAATCCTGTGCTCACAGTTGCCCCTTGAGTGGTCATTGTTGGTCATGCCCATTATGACCACACGAAATGGAGTGGAGGGATCGAGAAAATACCTGATCGATCTGGTTAGATACTTCTTTGCCCTTGATCGATGATGACATGGGCCTTCCTATCTGGCACCATGTCCTCATGAGATTGTCCGTTTCTTTTTTCAAAATCCCTTAATGCTTGATACCCCTTGCGGGTAGGTCAACTATTTCTTCTACGGTGTCCCTTTAATAATCGCAACCATTTCTTTCTTCGGTTGTAGTCATTGTGTGTCCCTTGTGAGTTGACCTTTGGTTGGCTTTGAACGTTGGATCTGCCGAAGTAGGTTGCCTGAATCCATTTCAAAGGCGACCCTTGGTGGAGGGATATCCAACCATTTCTTTCTTCGATTATGTTTCCTTAATAGGATGTTGGCTTGTTTCCTGTGATAAATAAAAAAAAAATAGTTTTAATACTTTTATGAAGCATGTTTTAATTATTTGATTGAGTTTATGCGAAGCAAAAATTTTTGCCCATTCAATCAAAAATTAAAACATGATGAAGAAATGAGTTTAATGAAAATTCGAGGATGTCCTGAAAACTACTCTGTTGTTTTAGAAGGCTTTTGTGATGCTGCAATGTTGCTTTAACAAGGCCTAAGTAGGCTTGGATTGACTTTTGGCTTGAGTGAGCCATCTTCCTTCTTACTGTTTGCTAGTTCGTCAAGTTGAGGTGGAGTTTCTTATTTACCGGGATAGTGTTGCCTCGGTTTGGCATTGTCTTAACATGTAAATGACATGATGCGTATGTAATGTATGAATGATTTTATGGATGGACAACATTTATCATATGATATATGTTCGTGTATTGTAGGTGTTGTGGTTCTTATCCATTGAAGAGCCTTCTCTTATGTCGGTGCATGGGTGCCCCTAGGATTTGTCTCGTTGGGGATTCCATGGATGACTCATTTTGGGTGATGACTAATGGTTTGTTGAATTAGATTCGAATTCAAAGGTTCGATTTGGTTTGAAGAGGATCTAGATGAGTCGTTGATCCTCGAAATGTGTTGGCAATGCTCACTTTGATAGCTTGAGAGCCTTTTTACCTGAAGTGTTGTGATAATCCTTCCTGTGAGAGAAATCAGAAGATATTCGTCTTATGTTCCAGAGGGGATAAATGATGCTCTATGCCATTCCAAGGATGATACGATGAACTTGATATTTCTTTGGTTTTATTTTCAGCATAGACCGCCCTTATGGGTTTTCAATCTATCGAACCTTGTCTTAATTTTTGTCTGGACTGCCCTTTTAGGTTTTCAATCTAGCAGACTCATTTTTTCTTTTCTTTTTATTATTTTTTTATTTTATTGAACCATGATGTGATGGGATGTTTACTTGTGATATTCTACCATTGGCATGCAAGCAATCAAGATAAGCATATGCATAAAGATTAAGCAAAAATGATAATTCATTGATGAACTTAAAAGGGGTATAAAGGTTTCAAATGATTTGACTCATGTCATCGATTAGCCCTTCAAGTTTTTAACCAATGTATTTTGCTGTTCTCTCAATGTTCTAAGTTTGCCTGAGCTGCCTTTTTCAAGTTTTCAACCCAACGAACTTTTATTTAGTTTTGAAAAAAGGTCTTAATTTTTGCTCAACTAACAAAGTGCTAATTGATAAGCTAATTACAAATTTATTTTTTTGTTGGTACTGCTTTTTACAAATTTATTTCTTTCACCTATGCATGATAGTGATTGTACCAGTCTTGGTTGATTTGATTGATATATTGGTTATCATCCATGTCCAAGACTTCAATTTTTATCTTTCTCAGCATTTCAGATTTACTAGTTGATGCTCGTGCTGCTTTGCTAGCTTGTATGCGTTGATTAGCATTGGTGCTTGATCATCAATATTTTCTTATGAATTCAATTGTTCTCCGATGATAGGTGATATGTCGAGGATCAAATGCTTTGGATAAGGTAGCTTGATTCCATCAAGGGTGAATAGTTTATTTTCAATGATATTCCTTCAACAGTGTAATGATCGGCCCACAAGTGTTGGTGAGTCATGTGATGAAGTTGTTAATGTGCTAAACAATATGAATCCTTTGTATCTTTGGCATTACGTCGGTTGTTTGACCCTTTTGGGGGAATTTCAATTTGCTTTCTTGACATTTTGACCCTATTCTAGCTTCAATCATTTTGACTTTTGCTTGATTGACTTAATAGTCAGTGGATGTTTCATGCTCGAAGATCTTTCTATTGATCTTACATCTTTATAGGATGAGGTAAATGCTATCACATGTTGTCTAAGTACCTATGTTTATCTCTCACTTTCCCTCAAGAGTCAAATCATTTGAACTTATTTTAACTGTAGGGAATCCATTTATACCTAAATTTATTTCATGACATGATGTGTCGCATGTGCTAAAAAAATTATGTATATGTTTATGAGAATGCCTGATGTCAATCAATAGAATATCAAGCGAGTAAACAAAGTTGAATTTATTCATAAGAGTTCAAAAGCCTCATAGGCAAAGTTGCTACAAGCTAATTATTACATCATTGATGTTATTATCTCGTTTTCATTTTCTTGTATTAGCACCCTTTGGTAGAATTGTCTATGGATTCGAACTGTTCCATCCTCTCCACCTTGTCAAACACTTTTTGGTAGCTGGAAAAACTATTAGACCCGAATTTGTTTCTGTAAGATGGTAGTGCGCCATCCAGAAGCTTGGTTATCATCTCTGGTAGGGTAAAACAAGCCTGAAGCCTGACCTGTGTGGCCATCCAACACTCATAGTAAGATTTGAATCTTTCACCCTACTTCTACCTTATAGCCTCTAGATTTTGCATTGTGGTTTCCATTTGTGTTAAATGAGAACGTGGGTCTGCAGAACCCACGTACTTCTCAAAGTGTGGCATCACAAAGTTTGATGGTAAGCATCTTCATCCCTGACTATCGGCTGTGGTGGGTATGCATTCATAAGATAGCCATCGTGAGTGGCCAAAAACTATTACCACAATTCCATTATGCTTGGTTATTGGAGAATAGTGTTCCCAGTGTCTGGATTGAAACCATACTACCGTAGGGGAAATGTGGTTCCTCCGGGAGTTACCACAAATTTGGGCAGCTAAGGGATAGCCTAGAATTATGAGGCAGCTGGCATACTCCAACTAGAGGTAGATTGTTGGGTCACTCCTTAATAAAAAGGTCCTAATGTGAACATTGGCTAACCAAGCTATCCTGAGAATAAGTGATTCTTGGAAAGATTGGTAAAATTATATCTCGGTTGATCAATCTGAGCCTGATGTGATTCAGCTGACTTTGTCCTGCCTCGAATTGGTATAAGGCAGTAGAAGCTGGGTGCACTGTATGAGAGGTAGAATTTCCCCCTGTTCTAGGCTGATTAGTCATACCATCATTATTAAGGGTGGCCTTTGGGTTGGACAACACATCATAAACCCTCCTAACGTGCTAACAAATAAGTGATACTAGTTGGTCACTGTTTGCAAAGGCATTTAGGGCAGCTGCAATCTCAACACTCATCGATGACTGATGTATCTATTGAGAATCTTATCCCGTAAGAAAGGGGTGATCCTCCCCGCAATGTCATCTCGCGAATTAGCTATGCTATTGAAAGATGCATGCTCAACTAAATCCTAATCTGAACCCGAGTCTTCACTTGAGTCAGTGTGCGGAATCCCCTCCAAACTAGCCATGATCGGAGAAATGCGAACCAAGCGATGAGTAGGCATTTTCCAAGCCTTTCATTCAAAAGTAGAAGATCAGACCATGCATGTAAGATTCATGATGCAATTCATGATGTGAAAAATGCGTAAAATATTAATGTTATGGCTGCATTCACAAGGGGTTAATGTGTCATGATGTAAGGTAAATAGTATGTTTGTTAATCCACTTGAAATAAATGGTATTAGTCATTTAGATAAGGTGATAAAAAATGCAAAAATGAAAGCCCAGCCCTTGGGGGTGGGTTTGAGATCCGCACACTATCCATGTGGTAGCATTATAGGAATGATGTATTGTAAAGGTGATGAGGTGACCAAGTTACTTGTGTGGTAATAGGTCAACAATTCAAGATTTCATACTATGATTGTATCTCATGAAATGAAAAGGTTTAATTAATTTCGAGTAAGCAGTGTGACATACCCTGATGAAAATATGTAAAATTCAAAGTGTATGAAAATAACTACTGTTTGTAGCCATTAAATGGATGTTTTGGTTCTTTTTCCCAATTAGGGCAAAGTCTCAGATGCTAGTGTGGACATCATTATAAAAAAGGGTATGCGATGATGCATGAGTTATTGCCCTTTACGGGTGGATGGTTCGGGTATTAAGCGTATACCCTTGAGGATTGGTAAGGTAAGGTTTTTGAAATAAGTTCACCCCATGTGTACTTGGGTTCGAATGTTAGCAGGGATATCACGTGATGCGGGAAAAATGGTTTGGGTAGGTATTTGCCCCATTTGGGCTATGTGGTATCTGTGATTGCCCCGTGTGGGCTATGAGTTGGATGTCGAGTGGACATCTCATAGGTAATGTGTGGGATATGTTATTGCCCTGTGTGGGCTAAGTGTCAGATGTCAAGTGGACATCACGCAAAAATTTCAAGTATTAAGGTATATTCTCCCTGTATAAGCTAAGGGTTAGACGTCGAGTGGACATTCGCAAAAATGAGGGTAGGTTCACCCCTTACAAGATAAGAGTCGGATGTCAGGTGAACATCTTGCTGAAAAGGGGTAAATGATGTTTCATGACTCTAATTGGTTCATGTTGTTCTAGGGTGACATGATCTCGAGTGTCATCTAATCCTAAGTGTATGTCCCATCGATTTGGAATCATGATGATGAGAAGATGCTATGTTACATCATTTTAACATTATGTGTGTGTGCGTTCAAGTGTCTGTACTAAGACTTGTGGTTAGCATGGCTCATTTGTACACTGCATGATGAATCAAAAGTGGTAAACACGTAGCACATAGCATGCAACGTCCAAACTTCCAACCATACAACTCCCGCACATAGGGTTTTTGGCTAGTCTCTATCTTAAGTTCAGTTCATCTTAGTACCATGGGGATACTAAGGAGCGCACCTGCAGGAAAAATATAATGCATGATCGTTTGTTGGGTAACACCCTAAGGAAAATGCTTATGGCTTATCTATATGAGGTTTGCTTTTGGGTTGCTAATGTAGAAGGTTCTTGTTACACTAAAATACACTCCAAGCCTCTCCCCAAATAGGTTCAAACAAGGGAGTTACATGCAATATGGCAACAAGTGCTCCACCCGCTCAAGTACTATCTTTTCTCAAAGAGACAGATTAGTACAGGAGAAAGCTTTGCGGTAATAGAGTAGCCTAAACTTACGGGCATATCCCCTCTATTGCAATGCGTTATTAGGAATATGCCATAATAAAGAAAATACGGAATAATGTGATCAATAATTTTAGGCACTTATCTAAAATCTAAAACCTTAGAAAAAAGGTTCAAGAAAAAGCCCCAGCAGAGTCGCCACTATGAGCAGACGACATGAAATGTGATGGGCCGAGAGCGCGCTAAATGAGAGGCATGGTCCACCAGGATGTTTTTGTGAAAATAAAATATCAGGTTGGGAACCCAAGAGGTTGAAGAGAAAGCGAAATAGATTTAGATCGTCAAAACCTGAAATCACCGCCTCTTAGTGTAGAGTCGCCACCTAGATTAGCTCCTCTAGGAATTAAAGTCCTATGAGGCTTAAAGTCCGGGGACGGCCCACTAAGACATAGAGATTCGGGTTCGAGATAAGTTGTGTACTTCCTATTGGATCACATTATATTACATCTACAGAAAATCGTATTTCTTAGTTGTGCATATTCGTACTTAAGTCATTTTTGTGTTTATAATGTATGATTTAACACGCATGCGGAAAGAAATAAATCCATACATAAAGTAGTAAATAAATGTGGAAAAGTAAAGATTAAAAATTACAAAACCTCGGGGGATGCAACTGCTTGCCTAATCTATTAATTACATTTCCTTTAAAAAATAATTGCAATACCCAAAGGAAAATAAAATCATAGGCATACATCTAACCTAATTGACCTGCATCCACAAAGGTTAGCACATGGTATAACACAACATGAATATTTACTCGTCTGTTCGATTTGATTTTGGCAAGGCCCGTGTAGCCTAATTAAAATATCGAAGATTGAAATTTCTTATTTAGAAAGAAAAAATTCATTTTATTAACACATATATTGCTCATTTTTATTTAATGAAAATGACCACATGGCAGAAATATGATATTTGTTATCCGTAAAATAATTTTCTTCCTTCGTAGAGGTAATCTAACATGTATATTGGAGAAACTCCACAATTGAATAAATTAAAAAGAAAGAAAAGAAGGAAGAATGCTTACATAATACAATAAATAAATACAATTAAATTAAATAAAAAATTGAATTAAATAATAAAAAAAACAATTCCTAAGTCCACACGAAAAATAAAATAAAGATGTCATGAGAAAAATGCAACTCTAAGAACTCAGAGGCTTACCCTTTCGATGCGAATCCACTTCGGCGTATCCACTTGAACCCCGGGAGCGTTCCTCGTTTGTTTTTTAGTTTGTCATTTGGTGTGAAAAATAAATAGTTATTTATCCTAAAAATAACCAGACTCGAACTCTAAATTTATTTTAGGTCCGAGAATATTTGAGGATTTTTTAGAAAAAAAAAGATGAAAGAAAATTGATTTGAAAATAATAAAATCGGAAACAAAATGTGTTTTAGACCAGAATATAATCAAAGAATTTTAAATGAAATTGAGAAAAGTTAGAAGCATTTTGTCAGAAAAAATATATTTCTATGTTAAAAATTTTTCCATCTTTGTCGAGAGAAAATAAATTTTTTGTAAATATTTTTTATCCCATTTCCAAGAAAATAATTTTTTTCTAAAATTTTTCCTATTTTTCCTGCTGAAAATTCATCCTGTTTACAGGGGAAAATTCACTCATTCAATTATGCATTTGGCCCTTATTGTGATACTATTCAAGTACCGTTATACATTTGGACTATATTGTGGCACTATTAAAGTTCCGTTATACATTTGGACCATCTCGTGATACTGTTCAAGTACCATTCTACATTTAGACCATATTGTGGTACTAATCAATATTTTTATTTATTTCTTTCCTTTTCCATTTTTTATTCTTTTTCTTTTTATTTTATATATATATATATATATATAT